>JAVJGJ010000034.1:6452005-6468702 GCA_035590215.1 Microhierax caerulescens | reverse complement strand
GGCTCTCACTCCACCAGCACTTTCACTCTGCCCACTCCCTGCAGCCATGGCCAGGCTCTTGGAACCGCTGGTGAAGCTGCTGCTGCCCCGGTGACACGCAGCATCACTTTGCAGCATCACCTCGCTGCTGGGCATTCCAGCTGCTCACCTGCCTTCCTGCCCTTTTTGTGGGAAAATTCAAGCAACTGTGCCCCAGGTTGCCAGGAATGCATTACAGTACTCAACATATATGAAACTACAGAAGAAAAATAAAAGTTTATATGCCTTTATTCAACAGAAAATAATTCAACATTTACAGTGTGGAGACCAAACCCCCACTTTGTAAAGTGAGGGTTTTTTTTGAGTAACTACTATGACTTTAGAACCCATACACAGAAATTGCTCCTGTTGAAGTGATGTTTCACTTGATAAACTAAATATTATGACTAAAGATTTTCAATAGATCAGCTGTTACACAACCATTTACAGAGTCCCAAAATTACTGTCCATGTAATAGCCAAATTTATTTCAGAAAGGACCAAATAATAAACATGGTGATTTTAGGTCACAAGTGGAAACGTGGAGAAAGATTTTTTTTTTTTTTAACTGACTAGTAGTAGCTCAAAAGAGAGCAAACAGGAAAGAAGTAGGTGTTCTCGAGTAAAAGCTTCGCTATTGAGCCTCACCGACAATAGGGAAAGACTGAAAAATAAAATAACAAAGACATTTTGGTACTTTACCTTTTGGTTGAAAAGAAATCACAGCTTAAAGCACCCTGGCACAGGTCTCAGTTCATTACAAATATAAGAGCCACTTGTAAATTTTTGATGTGGAATAAGCTTTGGGTTTCCAAGACTTTGGGAATGTTCCCAACTGAGGCTGATATTTGGGCCTATATCTAACAGTAACATGTACCTCATGCATTAAACGGCAGTAAAAGATATTTGGGAAAGCATATTTAAGCTATTAGATAAGGGGAAGAGAAAGCTTCATGTTAAATTTTGATCTACACTCATTTGGCCTGAAATTGCAGCTCATTATAAGCTAATGCAGACTATATACAAGGATGAAAAAAATTTTGCCTTTATAAAGTCTCCCTTATTCTTCCAGTAACAGCCACTAAGCTGATCCCAGGTGAAGCCTGAACCTGAAATTAAAATGAGTTTTGTTTTCCAATTTGAGCCCGAGCCTGTAGTCATTGCTCAGCCATAATGCCCTCCAACTTGAAGGAAACCTGCCTGGAGTGAGAACGGAGGGACCTGAATCACGGTGAGCAAAGAGAAAAGAAATACTTGGGGGAGTGAATTCTCACTTCAGTGTGTTACATACAGTCTGGTTTTGTATATTCAACTAGTCTTATTTAAAACATGAACGTTTAAATTTTTGATGGGAAAAGATACACCAGTATGAAACCTTGTGGAGCAAGCAAACTTTGAAAATAGTTTATATGCTATTATTCACACCCAACAAAAGGGAAAGAACTAAGGTACCTGACTCATAAGGACAAACCATGAACTTATTTAAATATTTAACCAACCAGAAATGGGGAGCATGACTATTAATGTGGAATAAGCTAACTAATACTACCTGAATCTGTAGGAAAGCTTATGCAACTGAAAGATTTCTGGGGCAAAACATAAGCAAATAATGGCATCTTGGAAAATGTCCTGAATTAGAATTCCTGCATCAGAGATTTGTATTTTGCTATAGAAAACATAACTAGAAATACTAATAATTTATAAAATACAAAGATATCTTCATTTTACCTAGTTCTGCCCAACTGAAAAAACATGTTACACTCTCACGTTACCAGGTAAAGATAAACACAGACATATCTACAGGAAATTCATATAGAGCTTTTTAATCCATAGTGACATGGAGCACTTGGAGCCTTCTCAAGCTGATGACATGCAGTAGTATATCTCTAGAAAGTTAAAAATTCTTCAGTGGCAGACTGGAATCTAAGCAGGGATGATACAGGCAGTGCTTCATCCAGATAAAATCTAAATGGTGTGGGTGGGATATACATATAGCAAACAGATGAGGCTGCAAAAATTATACAGCCAGTCCTAACTGAGGGCATATGCTCACCAGCTGTTATGTAAATCTGCAATTAATGTAGCTTACTAGATCCTCAGGTGCTTTCAAATTATCATACAGCAGGAATGATCAAATCTGCTTTCCCATATGCATTAGATAAGGATGTTAGAAAAAATCCCTCCTGATGACTACCTCACTGACAGTAACTAGAACTTTGTCACTATGTGACCCACCCCCCCACCCCCCCACCCCCCTCCGGAAAAAACAGCAGGAAAAAAAAAATGAATGAAATGGTGATCATTTTCATCATGAAGACAGTTATTCAAAGAATATAGAAAATTAGTAGCCACTTATTGGTCTGGAGGTATCTGTACTTGTATCTCTGGAAAAGTTTTACCAAGCACAAACCACTTTTTTGGGCAAATCCAGGGTTATTCCCATTCAAGATAGTGGAATACTCTGGCTCCTTCCCAGCTGCGAACTGACAACTATATCAACAAACCAGGACTGCATGTGAGGATGTGTGTCACACAAGCAAAAACTAATTAGATTTCCCTATGTTTACAGAAGCCACAGTTGCATTTTAAGAGTCTACATAACAAATGTTTTGCAATATTTTTCCATTCATGTTGAAGAACCAATGTGATAATTAATGCTGAGCCAAAATGTCATACAGTAAGTCACAAAGACTTGCTCTCCCTTGTACGATGGTAATTACATTGACTCCAAGCCCACCTCCAATACATTTACCCTCTAAAACAAACAAAAAAAGGTGTTTCTAGCCTCTCTGATAAATCCTGCCATTCTACTACAATAACAAAATTGCAAAGTTAGGCACTTACAAAGATGAGCTTGAAATTAAGTAACTGCACTTCAGTCTATTTCTGAATTTAATATTTCTGAAACATAAATTCAATAAAGGGACAGCAAAATGTATCTTAGAAAACATGGTGTAAAATAGCGCATGTTTTTAGAGCTAGCTGTCATTCTAGCCAATGACATAAGAACTAAGAGGCAAAAAAGAAAGATTTAAATTGTGATCAGACTGAAGAAATGTAATAAAGACAGCAAGGCAAAATATAATTAAGTGTTATCAGCCTTTTCTGAATAATTCTTTAAGAGCAACAATGTTGTAAGGCTTAATATGAAAATCAAATGTTTAATTTAAGAAAAATATCACAGCAATTAAAATCAGTAGGAGTCCTCTGCTAGTATAAACACGTCATCTTGCATAATATTTCTTCCTCTGTTAGGCAGCATCAGGGTTAGTGGAGCAGAATGTTGATGTGCATTCCATGTTGTATTCAACCTCTGGCCAACCTAGCATTTTGCTTGCCAGAATTTACAAAGCACCCAATGGCAAACATTATTAGTAAAGCATGATTTGTATTTGTGTAGAAGTAAGCAAGACAAAAGAACAGAAAAGGTCAAGAATAATAGTTCAGCGTAGAAAAGGAGAGGCTTACCTATGACATAGGCCAGCAACAGCGCCAGGGTCACTGTGATAGCAGTAGCACTCAAGGCAGTGCACTTCCAGTTGCAACACCTGTAAGGTTTGTTAAAAGTGAAGGCAGGTCTGGAAAAGGTACTTCTAGGAAGAGGCCTAGGAGGTGGAGAGTAAACAGTATTGGATGTTAAAGGATAGTTCTGACTGGCTGCGCTGAAGATAGCTGAAGACCCAGATCCATGTTTAAAGAGGAAATGCCTACAAAGAGAAAACAAAGAACCACGTTGTAAAAAAACATGTTGTGATTTAAGACGTGAAAGGAACTATATAAGCACCGTATGATAAACACCGCGTATTTCCAGAGAAAATACCAAACCCAGGATGATATGTATTTGAATACCCTCCGTACTGGCAGTTTTTCAACCACATCACAAGATTTCCAGCAAGATTTTTGTGAAACAATATAATGTAAATGAGTTCTAAACTTTGCTCCCAGTGATTCGGAGTAATGCTGAGGAAAGATTATTTCTCAGCACGGCACCTGGGGTCCTCCAAGATGAGCAGCCCCTGTCTGCCTTGTCACACAGGTGTGCCTGAGACATGGGAATTGTCACCAGCAGCACCCACCCCATCCACAAACACACAACTGGGTTTATCTCACCAAGAGTACAAAGAAAGTGCAGAAGCCACTACCACTACCATTCTGAATATTTATTTTTACTATGGGATCTTTCCAGAATATAGGAAACAACAAAACAGAAAAAAAAAGAAAAAGAAAAAGAAAAAAGAGAAAAAGAGAGCAAGGTGACTAATTGGGAAATGTACAAGGATGATCCATTTTGAAGGACTGTGGTTACTGTATAGGTGAATATTATTTCCTTAGTATTCTCAATTGAGATATTTTGAGAGCAGTTTTTCTTTAAATGCTTTTGCCTACTCTGGTGATTCTCAAACATACTAAGAAAGGATTCATTTGGAGACCTATTTCAGCATATTTTGGAGGACTGATTGCCTTCAAGTAAAAATAGCAAAGACCTACATTAGCATGAAGAATAAGGTACAAAAATGTGCCTTGCAGAACAGGCTCTGGTGCTGAAATATAAAGCAGTTTTCTATAGGATGATGGATAGTTTTCAAGACTGGCAAGTACTCTGCAAGAGATTTTGGGAAAGGATATTTAATTTAAAAAACAACAACTTACTGCACTATCTGCTCAGGAATTGTGGCAAAAAAGGACACATTCAAGGCTGAATACACCAATCACATGTTCTTTTGGAGACACCAACTTGCTTTGGACCTTCTTTCCTTTGTTATATGTGAGCAAGCTTCTTCAGTGCGCTCTTTTCTGACAGGTGCACATCTAAACATCATGGCATAGCAGGCACCCAAAGAAGTTCAGAGCATCTCCGTGTTCCTCGGTCTTAAGCCATGGGGTCTGAGCTGAGGAAGCAAGTGAAGGGGCACGGACAACACAGCTTGCAAGGAGGAGGACTGCCTTGGCCACAGGGCTGCCACTGGAGCTGTTTTAGCCTGAATCTATGCAGCCTTTCTGTTGAGTACCCCAACTCAGGAAGGCATTTCCTAGAGAATCTCCTGAGCTTGCCAGGTCTTTGCCTCGGGAGCCAAAGACTGACATAAAGCAACAAAAAGCAATGACACACTTGCATTTCAAGTGCTTTGAAAGTTCATATGGGCTCCCAGCTGAGTAAGAGCATCCGTGACTGTTGCTACTGTTGGTTCCTGTACAACCCACTTCTCTGTTCTTCCATCAGCTGGGAGCTGGTGCAAGTGTTCTGCAGAACCCAGGCAAGCACTACCATTCCACTAGTGCTGGGGGTGCAGCTTGCCCTCAGCATCTGCTAAAACCGAAGGAGGATCTTGCACTTACAATCACGTAACACTGCGACGCCTGCAAGCCACAGACACACTTCACAGCTGAAGTTAACTGGCCCATGTTGACATGGTCCAGAATCTTCCTAATGGCAAATGTACCTCTACACCTTCAGCAAGGCACAAGCCTTTGAGTACATATATGGATCGATCAATCAATCCACGATGGTAGAATTTCTTTGATAGATTCACAGCAGGACATACACAGGACCAAACACTCAAGAGCATGAAATGATTATACTGTGACATTTGACTTTAAGAATATTGTAAATACATGTTCCTGAAAAGGTAATAGCTAAAATGGTGTAATGAGTATGATATTAGGTATTTACATTGTAAGATTTTAAAAGAAAGGTTACAGTTCTCAAAATGCCAGGTTATAAAATAATAGAAAAGTATTACAGAGCTGTTTTATCTTTTAAAGGGCCTTTTATTCAGGCGGTTACATAAAAAAGGAGGTAAATAAGAAAACCAGTTAGCTTGCATTGCAGTGCCTACATATCAGGAGTCTTTTGACAAACCCCGATAAAGGAATTTTTTTGTTGCTTATGTTGAGTACTAGCTATTCCTGCTTCATACTTACTACCAAAATAAACAGCACTCAGACAAAAAAGGACAACTCAATCTGACTCAGTAACAGCATCCTGGCATTACATTAGACAACACATTGTTGTTTTCTTTCCCACTGACGTTCACAGTTGTAGATATATGCGTTATATAGATGGCAATGGTCTGAAGACAGTAATCCTTCCATTTTTCTCAACTCAAATATAGTAAAATAATAATTTCAAATGAAGTAACATATAGTCTAGGACTATATAGATCTGCTTCCTTCATATCAGACGATAAGAATATAGTTGGTTATTTTGGCATCAGTGCTTCATTGACACACGTGAAGGCTTTGGCAAGCACAGGAAGCCTCACTTTTCAGTCAGCAGTTAACAAGACACAGTCACATATATTTTGGTAGGAAAGAATGTGAAGGCAAAATCCCTATTAATATTCATGGAAGGAGAATCACCATATAAACTTAGAAATGTGCTATCATATATATGCATATACATATATAACGTATGTATACACATACACGTATATACACACAAATAATGTGTATGTATATATAAAGACAACCAATAGTTCTTTTCTTGCTTTACCTTGTAAAGACTTAATGACAAAAGCCTACCTATTTGATTATTTCTTATTTAAATATTTCGGAACTTACAGCAAAATTGTCTGATATTTGCAGTATTGATTGTCCTTTATGGTGCACAGCTCAAAGGTATCAGAGGTAAAGGAAGGAAATGCTGAACTGAAAGTTATTGTTAAGGCTCTAACAGCCTTGCAATCAATAGTCAGGAATAATTTTATTCTCTTGCACAGGGATTTATAAATGGGGCGTCATAGCCTGATAGTAAAATGCTAGTGTGTGGATGCATTTCTTCCTTAACAGAAGAGTGCACAGAAGCTGGATCCAGCTCACACCCTTCTAGATACCTGGTTCCACTCCCACGGAGGAGGTTTTACATAGGTTTAACTTGTAACAAAACTGAAATTCTGAGGCAGTGCTACATGGAAACTGAGCTACCAGTGAAATAATGTTCAGAAAATGTTAAAAATCACAATTATTTATGCCTTCCATTTTGGGGAGCATATACTGAGTACCCAAAGACATTTCTATAAAACTTGAAAAACACTGGTAGCACACAGACAAATTTCCAAAGCTAAACTGGGACTATGTTCTCATAAACTCAGACGACTCCTCATCTGTCTGGGCACACCACTGATCCCAAAGGATGGCAGGACACGCTAAACTGTTGCTATCAATCCTATAAAATCAGGTGCTCCCTCTAAAGTGAAAAATAATAAAAGCTGCAGTTCAAAAGTTTAGACGTTACTGCAGCTTGGTGTGCGCTTTAATATTTAATGTAAGAGAAAAGCTAAGGCTTTTTTTGTTTGTTTGTTTATTTTGTTTTGGTTTTGGTTTTTTTTTGGTAAACTGAGAAAAATCAGTGAATTTCTAAGGATGATTGATAAGGCCACTTGTTCCAAGTGAGGAAATTCTAAGTGTTCACAAAAATGTCGAAGACATCCATAAAGAAAATGATTATATTCTCTTAAAAAGAGAAATACAAACATAATCTATAAGGCATTTGTTGTGAAATAAAAGTCACTTAATTTTGTTGCAGTGATAATTCCAATACATACAGAATTATTAAAGGCTCAGTAATAATTTCACATATGTAAAAGGCAGTTGGGAAACACTCCCTATGCAAGGTAACCAGCTCTGTCTGCCTATCTACCCATTTGTTCGTCTCTACAAACGTAAAACTTTTGAACTTTGAATCCTCTCAAACGAAGTACACTGGAAGAAAAAGATCCTACCAGACTCATAAAAAACGGGGGATTTGGACCAAAACCACCAACCACCCCAAACAACCCAATAAAACCAGCTAAATCCCCAGTGAGCTCCTGTTTCTAAACGCGGCTCTTTGTCCTCTCTACGCCCCTGTAACCACCCGGCCAGTGCGGCACATGGTGGCCAGCGATGCAGAATGCATCATCGATAGCCAGGTCTAAGCCGGCTGCAATGACATTCATGCCCAATAACGGGAGTTTAGGGGAAGGGAAGGGAATTACTGCAGAGTTCAGGTGACAGGAGGCAATGAATTAGACCTCTTAGCTCTGCCGATCACAGAATAGCTTGCTTTCTGTAAAGAAGCAGTTTCATGTGGCTCACTTAAGTGCTCTTGTTCAACCTCAAGAGGAATGCCATATAGCTCCAAGAGTGCAGTTCATACAAAAATGATGAATTCTCAGCTAGGAAAAGGTTAGAGAACATTTCTTCGATTTCATTTCTTTCTTTACAGCCTTCTCTATCAGGACGTTTTGTTATGTACTTCTGGCTTATCTGGAATGGTAATTTAAGTCTTATAAAAGCGACATACAAAGCAACGTCCCAACTGAATTCATGTGGCGGTAACATAATACTATTACAGAAACCAGATTAAACCCACACAGAATTCCTTAATTAAATGCTGAGAAAATATTTTCATACCCCAGTACCATAGTAATGTCCCTGAACTTTGTCAAGTGCTTGGTGTCACTTCTGAAAGTTTGATGCATTTACCCTGTCCCTAGTGTCCATATGCCTACAAGTCCACCTTCGTTTGTACCTATAATATGTTTTCCTTCCATTTCCATTTAAAACTACAGGTTTGTAAGAGGAAAAATGAAGAACAAAAGCAGATTTGAAAGTGAGCCACCGAGTGAGTCAGTAGAAACATTAATCTTGCAATAAAATTGAGAGAAAAATTAGTCTGCATTTCTTGTGGATAAAGTAGGAACACTTCGGTACTTGTATGTGTTTCACATTCAAGAAATAGTTACCTAAAGTGTTACAAATTGCTGCATAGCTATGTGATAAGAAAACAAAGTAGTGTCAGTTCGATCATGTAAATTTTTCAGTTTCTTTTCAACTAAATTCTGTAACTGCATATAACATATAACTGTATATCTGTAGCCATGTTTAAGTAGGCAATTGAAGTAATTCTTTTAGATGTCAACAGAAGTGCAAAGGGAATTTTGAAGAGGCATAGTAGCTGAAACATAAGAGGATTGTGATTTTGGCATAACATGTAAAGATGACAGCCAAAAGGGATTTGGAACCAATACACTTGCCCCTCTACTCTGGCAAACATCTGCCACGAGCTCATAGCTACCTGACCCTGTAAAGTCACTCAGTCCCACCGTGACAGTGGGAAGAAGCAGAAATTTGCTCTTTCCTGATTTTCTATCCAGCCTATTCTGTACCCAAAGTAGGTGGGGAAAAAAAAGGAAGCTTCTAAACCTAGACAATAATCAGAATATGGTCCTCTGTTTATAAATCTTGCATATGGTACTCAGCAAACTCTAGCAGAAAAACAGGACAATGAAGATACATGCACTATACTCTCATCTGGAAAACCAGCTAAGGAAAACTCTGAATAAAAGGCATGACTTGTAGATAGAATCTGCCCTATCATTTTATGTGCCTTGTTTTACCTTTTTGTGTACAAGAACTGTAGGAACAAGAATGCTCATGGGTGAAGGAAGAGGGAAATGGCCTTGAAAACTATTTATCTGATTTATTTTGTCATTCTATTTTTACATATATAAATGTAATACGTTTGAAACCACCTAGAGATTTGTCTCTGGGAACAGAACTGCTAAGTTAAAATTGCCTCTTTGAGCTGGACTTGCCTTTTGAATCATTCACACAGAATCACTTCCCTTTATTCACTGATGCTTTGTTTACATAGTATGTTAAACCCCAGCCCTCTGACCCTGGATGTGAAAGGATGTAAAAAGAATCTGTATCCTTTACTTTTTGCTTCAGTACAGAAAAACAAGTGACATGATGCTGACTCACTTGTCTGTTGTTGCTGTAGGCAAGCTAAGCCTGTTAACCAGGTGACTAAACTTTCAAGTCCCCGGCAGAAATCTGGGACAATAATTATATAAATATAGGACAGTGCCAAAATTAATCAAGAACAGCTTCTAAAATGGAACATTTGTCAAAAATGCAACTGTCGTCTGGTTTCATTTACTATCTAGTGGAAAAAAAACCAACAAAACACCCAAACCCAAACAAAAAACCAAAACCTACCACACTGGGGACATAAATTACTCTTGTAGAGATCAGTATGGGCATTATTATTATGATACATGGTGACATTGCTACATTAATCCTGTAGTTTTCAAATGTGCTTTTCTGTGGGTTAGAACTTTCCTTCAGCACTACAGCTCAAACAACAGCTGATCAATGCACACAGAGATTCATGGGGTAAGGAAGGAAGAAGCTCATGGTTTGCTCTAATTTTTTTCAATAAATTTTAAAATTTTGATGAGGAAAATGAGAACAATAATACTTAATATCTAAGAAAGTTATATAAAGAATAGTACATAGTATTTGCAGAATACTTTGAAACCATGAATCAAAGAGGATACAAATAGCGATACTGTAATTTTGTTGCTTATATTCTGTGGTTAGAACTATGATTTAAAACAAAAAAAGGAATGAAGTAACTAAAGCAGAAGTAGTTGCCATGAATTTCCTCCTGTGAGTATTCATGCATATTCCGACTAACTTACTACTGGCGTTTGAGTATACTTCCAAATACACTTACACATGTAAAATCTAAAGCCAAGCTATAGCTAGTAGCTGTAGTAGTAGTGGCAAACCCCACAAACTTTACTTGGCAAGAGGTGTATCACATTAACTATGTGTGTACTATCTAGTCTTCCAAAATTTATTTACTAGAAGTAGCTATCCAGTGGGTAGACACACATTCCTGAGCAGTAACGTTACACATACATGCGTGAGTTTCTTTGAAATGAAAAGGTAGAATCTTTCGCATATCTCTGAACCCTTCTCACAGTCTCTGTTTCCCAAATCAGCCTTGACCCTCTGTATTAACCTGCAATTCTCTTTCTCTTTCAAAATTTATATTCAGTCTCTTTCTGGTTTTATAAAGTATATAAGTGGTATAAGAAAACACTGTGTTTCATAGAAAGCTAACCAGCTGCTTGCTTATTTCAGCCACAAAATCACAACGTATCTTTACTTTTAATTATACATTGATATACTATTCCATTATTCAAAATAATGAATGAAGAGTATCTGCCGTGTGATTGTTCAAGTTACGGTATTAAGCCTGCACAAACCCCCCCTCACATACAAAGAGTATCTCACCGTTCCAGGGAAGCCCACACCAGAGCTTCTCCCAGGGAAAAAATGCAGTGGAGTATATGAACAATTTAAATCGCCTTATTGTCCTTAGTGACTGGACCTCAAATTATTCAAAAGAAGGACCCCCAAGTGCCATTGCTGCTGACATGAAAACTGTACTTCATTGTAGCTGACAAATTTTTATATTTGTATTTCCATAAAAGATGCTTTCATTCTCGCATTATTACATTTAGGGTCATATTTACAGCTTTTATTTTAAGTTCATAGTCATATTTACAGTTTTCAATTTATCTTTTACAATTCAGAAGTCATAAATATTTTTAGATCTTTTCTGCTGTGCAGTGCAAACACACGGGACTTGGACAGACTTTAAAACCCTTGCCATGTGTCCGTTCCTAATATGGTCACCCGCTCTATAGGTTAGATCTATTGTTTAATTAGGTGGAAAATGACAAAATACAAGTGAAATGTCATAATAACAAATACTGACCAACATGATTCGAAGGAAAGCTGGTAAACAAAGACCTCCCCTGCATTTGTTCTTGGAATAACCACAAGTCCGGTCATTTAACGCAGGAGTAGGCTCCACTGGCAAACAAGTTCCTAATGAATTGTATTGCTCAAATAGTAATTGTGTCCCTGCTTGGTGGTTTATAATCATTGACACCTGTGTGACTTGGGAGCTGTAAAAGCCATTCTGTTTGCTATGGAAACCTTGAACTGGGAAAAAGGAAGTCACAAAAGTGGTTTCTGCATCCCTGCGTTGGGGACAAGATTCACACGATGCTCAAATGAAGAGACCAAGGAGAGAAAATAAACCTTCCTGGAGCTCACACTGAATAAATGTGTGTATTTATATATGCATTTTTCTTTAATTATTTCTGCTTTTAACACTCTTCCAGCTTAAACAAAATGAGTTTGTACAGGTTTCTTTTGAAGGGCTACTGATGTGCTTTTTGAAGAGCACAAATAGTTATGAGCTTGATTAAAAAAGAACAAGGGAAAACCATAGCCCAGACTAAATCTCTTGATTGGCAAGTGATTGTCAAGAACGCCCCTATACTAAACAGAATTATAAATGAGATGTTATTTTTAGGAACACAGAAATTCAGATAGCCTTAAGTTTCTTAAATCACTATATAACACAGAAAGGAATGACTCCATCTGTAAGATGATCTCCATCAAGTTCTTGAATTCCAAAGTTCTCAAAGTTTTTTAAGTGTTTAGAGCCATAATCAAACTTCAGGGCTCTAAAATAGTGCTGAATAGTAACTAAATAGTAACTGCCCTGAACCCCAAATACTTCTCTTATTATTCCAGTACTTCAAAGTTTCATATAAATTAATGATAATTGAATCTCAGGTTCATGGTCTGGTATCTCGCTGTCCCCTTAGAGGAGCTATTACCATAGTGATAAGATTGCTTAAATTAAGCTGTCTTTTTCCACAGGACTTGGCTCATTGCCAGTGCAGTGAAGGGAGATTTCAGTCCATTCAGCACAGCATTAACCTTACTGCCAATACTGCTAAATGGGTTAGAGGAACTAGAAAGAAATTTGATTCAAAAAGGAAGGAACAAGCAAATATGTAAAATACTGAAGCACATAACATGACTTTGAAACCCCACAACTTTGAAACAAAATCAAAATAAGGTAAGTTGATATTTAAACTGAAAACTTAAAAATTCTAATGCTTGTGTAATCTAAATGCAAAACTTTATTCAAAGCAGGTCCAACGGGTTATCTATGAGCAAACTGTAACAGACTGTAGGGAAGATCAGAAATAATGTCAGGTAAAAATTCCTATTTAATGTCTATTTTTTTTTTCTTATTCGGGAATTTGATTGAAGTGGGAAAATTAATAGCAAACACCAAACCGCCCCAACAAAAAACCCACAAAGAAAGCAAGATATGAAAAGAAATACAGAGTCAATTAAGAGGACATGGAGAAAATGAAAACCATTCCTTTGAATTGCCAGGGTTTAATACATACTCCAGAAAAAGTAGTAAGGTATGTTCAGATCGGGCTGTCAGAGATAATGACAATGTATTACACTGCAAATCATAAGATTTGAAACATTAGGGCAAAGTATCTATGAAACCTGAAAAAAACAATTATTTTAGTGGAAAGGAAGGGAATAGGCAATAAGTTGCAAGCACTTTAATCTGGGAGAGAAGAAAAAAAAAATCAATTTATGTAAGAGCACAATAACATTATCCTAAAAAGGAGAATCAATGTATCCTGTGTTTTTATGTGGTGTGAGAGATCCTTGCAGTCTTTTTCTGGCAATACTTACACACTATTTTTCTGTGTGACAATGAAATTACTGCATGTTCATAAGTCATTTTAATAATGAATATGTTTTCTCCAGCCTGTGTGTGCATGCATACAGAAAGAGTCTGCACTGGCATTTACAGGCACATTACAGCACTGAAGGCTGCAGCCGTCAGTCAGCACTTTGAGCTGCTACACCTCCTACTGGTACAGCTCTTCTCCAGTTTTTTCATCAACAACTCTACCTGTGACATGTCCTCTGAAGTTTTAAAGGTGTTCCTAATTCTTATTTGCATTTGGGTTGCTTATAGTCACAGCAACTACCAGAGTTAGAGAACTGGCCCTGGCGATGCCACATATTTAAACTGTATTCTTCTTGGCTTTGCCAAAAGCAGGTGGGATGCTGAACAGGTAATTTTGCCTTGCCAAGTCTGTCTCCTATTAAACAGTTGGTTTAGTAAGATGAGTCTTGACAAAACTGTCTTGGGGATTGGTCCGTGCATGTAACACCTCTAGACAAAGTATAAGACAGAATTTCTGATTCACCCTTTTCTATAAAAATATAACAAAATTTTACTCACAAAAAACTCCCAGTATACATCATTACTGCAGCCCTTTGCAGTCTAATCTAGAGTTTCAAATTCTAATTACAAAAGAATAGATGTTTAATCAGAATACTGCAAACATTTGCAGAACTACAGTTTTTAACCTAAATATGACACATTACCGTTATAAGCAAACCCATAAACTTGCTTAATTTCTGACTGTCCAGAGTGAACAGGATTTGCAGTCACACAATTAGTTCTAGGAAATCTTTTCCTGTCTGAAAATTCTCTGATATTATGAGGTTGTAGATAACCGATGCAAACACATGTGCTGTTTATGGATTAGCAGGAGATAGAGTTGGAAGAAAAGCTGAACATGTGCATTCTGATTTTTGCCTGGTCATGAAAGTACAGAATACATTACTGTCTAAGCCTTCTTTTTAATTGCAAATGTTCCAAATAAAAAAACCCAAACAACTGCTTAGACATATTCGGTATGTACACATTAGGTAGATTTGGTACTACTACAGCTTTAGCACAGAAACAGAGCTGCCATTGACACATTTCCCTTTATTTTTGTAGGATATTCCCTTTATTTTGCAGGATTTTTTTAATGGGCAGCTAAACATTAATGGAGAAGGAAAGCAAGGGTATCCACACATAGGCCAAAGTATCTGTACAATTCCAGCTAAACCGTTCCTTGTTAAAGCAAGAAAAAACAAGCTGCAAGCCCTTCTTTTTCTCTAAGGCTGTGCTGTGTACTACAGAATTCTGGGAAGTGGTGATCACAAATGTTTTTTATTACAATGTTCCTCTGCTGTATCACTTGTCTGCACATAAACTGCAGATACATCTTGGCAAACAGTCTCACGGATTCTACTTCCAGATTATATAGCCTCTCAGCCAGCTTCGTGAGAGGCTGCAGCTAGCTACCAGAGGGTGTATGAAATCAGCTGAAACAACCACTGAAGGGCAGGAATGTGGAAAATTCCCAGACTCCATGAATCACTGACGTGTAGCCCACAGTTGTTTCCCAGTCAGTCTGAACTCCTAATCCACTGCACAGCCCTTTCATCAGTATCCAATTCTGTAACTATGAATAAAACTATATATCTATTTATTTGTCCTTCATGAAAAGTTTCCAATTTGCAAAAATAATCAGAAACCAGAAAAATTAAATTGAGCTCAAAAGAGACTTAAAATTGCAAAGTATTTTCCCCAGTGCGGTCTGACAAGAATATAGTGAGCAGGGGTGCAGAAAGGCTAAACAAGATCTACCTAACTGCTAACTGAAGAGAACTAAAAGGTAATTAATGGGTGCAGAACATCCAGGGATCAGCTTTACATGCAGCAGAACACATAGATATATAAGCTTGTTACACCAGTAATGACAGTGATTTATCTTTACAAAGATTATGGAAACAGAAGCTTCTAGCTTTAGAAGGACTAGTTGAACTAAAATTTTGTTTATATTCACTCTTGGATAAAAGTTTCCATCCTCCTTGATTCTTTTTGTGATTTGTCATTAAGACAAATAAGGAAAGCTCTATTCCATAATTAATCATCTTATGCTTCAATCCCAACTTAATAGCTTTTCAGAGAAGAAAAAAAATTGACATGTCTGATTAGCAGCAGTTAAGTGTTTAAAGATTTATACTGAAATTACATTTTGCAATAAAATAAAAACAACCTTCTTATAAAAGAACAAAAAATTAGGTTTCAGTGATTAACCGTGCTAACTGGCCCTTGGACATATGTGTATTAAAAAGAAAACACGTCTGTGCATAAGACCTTGTATTTCCTGGGTCAGATTAGTTGGATGCCTCCGTTTCACCCAACACACCTGTCACAGCAAGCCACGCACCTGACGTTTTAAAATGCCCAAACCCTAAGGAAACCCCAGTCAAACCTCCTTGGTGCTCTGTTCACAATGAAAAGGGAGAAAGTTGTAGAAAATCATGCTTGTTCTAAGCATCAAGTCAGCAAACACAGCTGTAGTTAAGAGTCACCACATTAGCTAATACTTACCAGGAACAAAAAAAAAAAAAGATTATAGCCAAAAAGACTGAGGAAACTATGTTTACCTGTATGGCAGAACTCTGGGTACCAAAACACAGGTTTACCAAATACAGAATGTATTTGGTTTTAATTATTTTTCAGAGAAGATCATTTGTGTAAATTGTGAATGACCCTGGCGTGGGACCCTCGCTTCCCCAGCTCCCAGAGGTAAGGCTCTCCATGCTCGGTACTTGTCTTGGCCCTGTATCATTTCTCCACTACCTAATGATGATCAAATCATATTTTTGTGTATATATGCAATAAAATGTTTTAATACACGGTGAGGAAAATATTATTTTCATATTATTTCCTATCTTTTCTTATCCATAGGATAGCTACAGCCTGAATGCTGACTCCAGAAGTGCCAGAGTACATCAATTAAACAGAAGTGCTATTTGCTGATTACAAAACAGCCCTGGGAGAACGCAGGATGCTGAGACAAGTACCCAAGTACACAACTCTGAAGTATCTATGTAATCTACACACCTTAAGGAAATCAGTGTCTTCCAAAACTTTGCAAAACACATGCTTTTCTGAGCATTAATGATCTAGCCATATCAAGTAAGGCTTCACATGGCTACGTGACATGGCCTCAACTCAAAATGCACTGCCACGTCCTGAATGGCAAAGCCTTAATTCCCCATCCTCCTCTCACATCAACTTCAGTCCTTCTTACCATTTTTTTTTTTTTTAAAACAACTTTTGAGATAAGTTGTGCCCAACAGGTGGGTCTGTAC
>JAVJGJ010000034.1:6431289-6448245 GCA_035590215.1 Microhierax caerulescens | reverse complement strand
TGCTGCTGGCCGGGCCGCCGCCGGGCGCCGCGCCCTCGCTGCTGCTGGCGCCGCTGGGGGGCTCGGCGCTGGCCGGGGAGCCGCCCGGCTCCTGTGAGTACAAGACGCTGCTGGTGAGCGGGCTGAGCGCGGCCCTGCCCGACCAGCTGCTGGAGGACGGGCTGTTCCGCCTCTTCCAGCGCTTCGCGGGGGGGGGCGCCGGGGACATCAGTGTCAAACTCTCCCACACGCCCGAGCTCGGCCGCGTCGCCTACGTCAACTTCCGACACCCCGGGGACGCCCGCGACGCCCGCAGGCACGCCCGGGCCCGGCAGCTGCTGCTCTACGACCGGCCCCTCAAGGTGGAGCCGGTGTACCTGCGGGGGGGCCGCAGGAGCCGCACGCCGCCCCCCGCGCCCTCGCCGGAGCCCCTGGGCTACCTGCCGCCCATCCACAGCACCTACCAGTACAAGCAGCGATCGCTCTCTCCCGTCACCAGCCCGCTGCTGCGGGAGCCGCGGCCCAGGCACGCTCATGCCGCCGCTGCCGCCTTCGCTTTGGAAGCGGCCGCCATCGGGCTCTCCCGGGAGCGGGAGAGGGCCCTGGATTACTACGGGCTGTACGATGAACGTGGCCGCCCTTACACCTACCCCATCGTGGCGGAGGAAGACCTGATGCCGGAGGATGACCAGAGGGCGACCCGCAACCTCTTCATCGGCAACCTGGACCACAACGTCTCGGAGGTGGAGCTGAGGCGTGCCTTTGAGAAGTATGGCATCATCGAAGAAGTGGTGATCAAGCGCCCTGCCCGCGGCCAAGGTGGGGCTTACGCTTTCCTGAAGTTCCAAAACTTGGACATGGCGCATCGGGCCAAGGTCGCCATGTCGGGCCGTGTTGTCGGCAGGAACCCTATCAAAATTGGCTACGGGAAAGCCAACCCTACCACCAGGCTGTGGGTGGGTGGGCTTGGTCCAAGTACTTCCTTGGCTGCCCTGGCGAGGGAGTTCGACCGCTTCGGCAGCATCAGGACTATTGACTACGTGAAGGGAGACAGCTTCGCTTACATCCAGTACGAAAGCTTGGATGCTGCCCAGGCTGCCTGCGCGCAGATGAGGGGCTTTCCTTTGGGCGGACCGGAGAGGAGACTCCGAGTGGATTTTGCCAAAGCAGAAGAGACAAGATACCCGCAGCAGTACCAGCCTGCACCGCTCCCCGTGCACTACGAACTGCTAGCTGACGGGTACAGCAGACACCGAAGCCTAGAGCAAGACTTGAGGGTGCGAGATAGGACTCCTCCGCATCTCCTGTACTCGGACAGAGACAGGAGCTTTGCAGAGGCAGACTGGGCCAGCCCTGCCAAAAACGCTGAACGCAGAAACAACTTGGAAAGCTACAGCCGATCGGTGCGTAGCCGGAGCGGAGAGCGCTGGGGCAGCGACAGCGATCGCAGCATGCCCAAACCGTGGGAAGAGAGGAGGAAACGCCGGAGTCTTTCCAGTGACCGCGGGAGGACTACTCACTCACCTTACGAGGACAGAAGCAGGACAAAGGCCAGTGGGCCAGCTTTAGACAGCAGCCCAGTCAGGGCTCGCAAGGAAAATCACACTACAGAATCCGGAACGGAGAAAGAGCAGAGTAACTCCCTTCAGAACAATCGTCATGCGACTGAGGAGAAACCCCATCGTGAGCCATCCGATGCTCCCCAGCCTAAAAAAAGGGACAGCGAACGCAATCATCGAACTGGTGAATCTGAATCAAAAACTCACGAGGAGCCAAAATCTGAGACCAAAAAGCTAAAGAATTTATCGGAATATGCTCAGACACTGCAACTTGCTTGGAATGGGCTTCTTGTGCTAAAAAACAGCTGCTTCCCCACCTCTATGCACATCCTGGAGGGAGACCTTGGTGTCATCAACGGACTCCTTAAAGACCATTCATCCGGCGGGAAGTTAACGCAGCTCAAAATCGCTCAGAGACTTCGGCTCGACCAGCCCAAGCTGGATGAAGTAACTCGCCGTATCAAACAAGGCAGCCCCAACGGCTACGCTGTGCTCCTGGCGACCCAATCCGCCCTGGCAGGGGCAGGGGCTGAGGGGACCTTCCCTGTTGTAGAGCCTGGCTTGCAGCGAAGGCTTCTCAGGAATCTGGTCTCCTACTTTAAACAGAAGCAGGCTGCTGGGGTTATCAGCCTGCCCGTGGGAGGGGCAAAGGGCAGAGACAGCACAGGCATGCTTTACGCGTTCCCTCCTTGTGAATTCTCTCAGCAGTACCTCCAGTCAGCACTAAGGACATTGGGAAAGTTAGAAGAAGAACATATGGTGATAGTTATAGTCAAAGACACTGCCTAGCCCACACTGTCTTTTCAAATTCCATGTTTTCTTTGTGTGTCACACAACCCAGTTGTTTTTAAGGCCGATCATTTTGGTGGAGGCTCAAAACACCTCGACCAAAGTGGTAAGATTTTTAGTTTCTAATTAATTTTAATACCATTTAAATAGAGCCCATTTTATTCGTTTTTAATATGTGACACTGTCCGCTGTTGTTCTGTATTTTTATTTTTTAACTGTATGAAAAGTTGTCAGTAAAGCCTTGTTCACTGATGGATTTCTAAACTTGTGCGGTATCCTAGTTTTTATGGCCCAGGAAGGGCTGGTTCCCTGCGCTAGAGCTGGAAGGTGATGGCCCCAACCCATTTCAGTTTCTCAGACCCCAGCCTCCCACACCTCCTCCGTCTCTTTATATGTGTCCTGTAAGGTGGGAGAGGGAAAGGGGTGGTTCTTCTTTGTGCTGTATGAGAGACTGAAAGGTTGGTTCTTTTTTTTTTTTTCTTTTAGGGTTTTTGCTTTCATTCTTCAATAATGATGTTAATTTGTTTAGCTATTCTATTTTGAGATGCTTCCCAAACTCCATGGACTCACTCCAACAGAGAAACCTCTGTGTTGATGCTAGCCATAAACAGCAAAACTTTTCCTTGCAATTCTTCCAGTTTGAAGGATTTCTACTTGCTCTCCATCTTTGAAGTTTGAATGGAAGAGCTCTGCTTCTGTCCCAAATGTTTCTTCTTCTTTGGTTCTGACTTACTCTTTTGGATGGCCCTTCAGCGATATTGATCACACGCTGCTCCATGGCAGGTGCCTAATGGAGCGCGGAACCCTGCAGCTACGGCGCGCAGACATCAACAGCTCCTCTTCAGCTGCTGAGGTCTGCTACTACTGCTTTTGTCTTCAGGAGAAACAATAACTCAGATCTCACTTTTTTACTAGGCCTCTGCCTTTCAGAAAATGGAAGGTTAGTTAACAGAGACACTTCCCCTACGCTACCATGTCGGCTGAGCACTGCCATTCTGCTCAGAAGTTACAGGAGGCACAGACCAATGGACAAAAGGAACACCAACAAACTCATTTTTCCTTAAGAGTCAGGTTAAAATACCTGTGTAGTCATAAGCACGTAGCCAAATTGCTTTACAGACTGAGAAAAAATAAATAAGCAGCTTTATCAACTAGTTAGCACCTGATTAAAATTAGTTTTGAAAATAAGCCAGGACTTTGCTGAAGTATTTTCCTAACAGTTTTGAAGTATATGCTACTAAACCTTTTGGACCCACATAGAAAGAAGGGGTAATTTAATTGTTTTATCATTTAGTGCCAAGACTACAATAGCCAGTGTCATTAAGTGAAGTATATCAGAGAAGATACATTCAAAAGCACTGAACACTAAAAGGTTTGCATCTAACCTGTAGTGCTTTTGAAATATTTTTAATTTGAACTGAAAGTTCCAAAATTCATTATTTATTGTTATGTTTGGAGCATGAATTAGCTTGCCATCCATTATTAAACGAATGAAATAGCAACATATGTTCTGAGAATTTAGTTTAGCTTTTTTAGAAGTTCTATGGACACACTACTGCTCCGTTACAAAGCAATCTGGAATTTTTTTCTCAAGCAGAGATGAAGGAGCATCATGGGCACTGAAGAACTGCAAAAGATTCAGTGGAGGGAAGACAGAATCTGAATGTTTAAGACTGCAGCTACAAAGCACAGAATAAAAATTCTTGATTTTACACTGAGATTTATGCTCCAAGTCTAGGAAGACAAACTATGAATTAGATGTAGGTGCTACCACTGCAGAGCACTGGTTCTGCTATATATTAATATAGTTATTTGGTGCTGTGTAAGTCTTTACACCCTTTTCTTTCCATTCTAAATTTTATTTTTTTTTTCTCTGTACGCACCAATGACCCTACTAAGCCCTTGAATATTTGTTGCGTACCTCTGAATTCCTTTCATTTTTGGCATCATATATTTGGAGAAAAGGTGGACATGAAAAAAATCTTGTGTATGAAATTGGTCTATTGATGTATAAATTTACGCTGTGTTTCAGTCATCTCTTCTACACTTGCTTCTTCTGATGTAGCTCAACATTTAGCTGGCCTACCTTACTTGCAAAATGCTTTGCTTCCACAACATTGTCAGACCACTAGGATTTATCCAATCAATACCTTTAATACCAACTTACCTTTAGATTATTGTTTTGCTGTATATAACTTTTTTTTCTCAGCCTTACTACACAGTAAATCTTCCCGAACATAAAATACCAAGCACCTCTAAAGAATTCCACAAACCATATGGTTTTATGCAAAATAAAGCTTATAATGTAATGAAAGCTTATAAACTAAAGGTCATATTGACTCAAAGTTTACATACGAAGTAGAAGAGATTTAGAGGCCTCCAGAGAGCAGTATGACTTCCCTGCACAGCCAACTGACTCATGCCCACGGTGCTTTCAGCTCGCCCCTGCGGCAGCAGATGGTCCTTGCTGAGCAGGTTGGGATGGCCCAGAACAGACTGTGGGAGGGAGGGACCAATTAAGCATCAGGGATCATTAGGGGTCTCTGAGCCCTTTATTTATCCGTTATCCTTTATTTATTCCCTGAAGGAACCAAGTATATAATTTCATATCATACTGCCAGTCTAAGAGTAGCATGAGTCCTACGTATTATTATTTAGGCTGTGCTGAAAACAGCACAGCACTTAAAAAAAATAAATTAAGAGTTCTTACACCATGTACTTTGAATGGTGTCAATGAGCATAAACTACAGCTGGATTTACATTGTAATAATGTAATGATGTCAAAGAAATGCATAATATTTAAACACTCAGTCCAATGTGTTCATATGGATCCCAGTAAATGTTTCCTTCATGTTCTCAGTATCACATATGTTCCATTCCCTTGAATCCCTTACAATTATACACACACACACACACACACTAACAGCTTCTAACTTGTCATTTGAGGATCATTTTAACAAAATGATATTTGGTAAAATAAGAATCCTAATAATTCCCTAATGCTAACAGAAACTCATTTCCCCTTCAGCCCTTCCAAGTTTAGCCATATTTTAAAATGAAATATGATGCAATTCAACTCTCTTTAAAACACAAGTAACATTTACATTGAATGTTGTATGGTCTAACTGTGCAGGAAAAAAAAAAATCTGTTCTGCATATAAGCTGCAAGGAGAGTAAGGAGTTCTTACGATGGCTGCACCACACTTCCTTTTCAATTTTTACATTAAAAGTCAAAACTTGTACTGTAAGACCTACATGACCATATTTTCTAGACACTCATAATGGACCTAATTCTAGGAAACTTTACAAAACCATAATTATCCAGTTTTGAGCACCAGAGTAAAAATGCACGATGGGAGTATCACCAGGAAGTCTCTCTTTAATTAAAACACTGTTGCTTTTACAGAAATGAATGTTTTATGTTTCTTCAATTCTGTTTAATACAATCTCTTGTGAAATAGTGCTACACTCAGCTAAAACTCCTTCTGAAGTCCATATTTATTTAAGTGGACTACTATGAGCCTGGGATTTCCCCCTTACTTTAATATACATTTTTGGTCCATTTCTAACAAACAAATGATGGATTACTTAAACTGTACTAGAAAATCTTCGCAAATCAAATAGTATAAATGGACTTTATCACCTACATATAATATTGATATTAAGTATCAACACCTTTAAACTTCTAGCAACAGAGAGCATACGGAATTTTCATTAGCAGGACTCTTATATTCACCAGTAATCTGCTATCATTGTTGCGTGTCAGGATGGTAACACTGCTGAGCTCTATTTCTGGTAAACCATCAATTAGTAGCATGATAAAAGTGAGAAAAATATGGAAGATCTCAGTGTTTTGAAAAATAAATCAGAAGTATCTCAAAAGCATCTCTGCAAACAAACTTTTTCTTGACTCAGCTGTAGGAAGATGTGGGAGAATCTTTCAAGCAAAAGAATGGAGGTTAGAACTCATTAGAGAAGGAAAGGTAGTGATTTATCCTTAGGGACCTATCACACGGCCATCCTTTCCAACTCTGCTGACAGCACGCATTTAATAATATTCTGCTTTTCAAGATTCAGAAAATTCTGGCATCTGTCGTCTTTGTACCATATACTTAACTTGTCAGTTTTTCTTTGTACAATTATTGAAATAAGACTGATATACTCTTTTTTTCTTTTTTTTTTTTTTTTTTAAGATGTGCATGGGAGAGTGGTTTGTTTTTTTTTTTTTTTCTGATGATAGAAACGTTAATATACTCAAACGAAAAGAAGGGCTTGTGGGCCCAAAGCTGTATTTTTTTTCTCAAGCTGTATCAGCTGGTGCAATGAAAGACATTACCTTTCCTGACAAAGTTTGCCTCACTTAGAGGCACTTATATCTGTAGCCCATTAGAGCTACAGTAGCACTACTCCTCCTTAATTAACCCCATCACTCAGTGTTTTAACTTGGGAGCCTGATTGCTGAAGTGGAATAATTTTGGACATAAACATTGCACTATAAGACACCACTCTCTGTGCTGTAGCTTGTAACCAGAAATGAGTTTCAGGTTGTAACGCTGTGTACTGTGGATAAGATGCAAGTTTTAAATGTTATCATGCAAAAGCACCTGACAATATAAACACGCTGATGCATGTTTATATAAAATAAACATTGCCAGAGGAGAGTGAAGCGCTAGAGCTCCTGAGGTGCTTTTATTCTGCTGAACTGTCTGGATTATAGCTTTGTTCTATAGTACTTCTTCACATAGCTGTTAAATACGAATGCACTCTATGTATAATATTTATGTGACAAACATGACTCCGTTGATATGAAATGCTCACATTTATGTCAATTAATATGACAAATTTGGAATGCAACTATCCTGCTCACCCCCTTCAGCCTCCTTCGTTGCAGGTGGTACAGCCATCAGGTTCTCTCAAATACCCATCCAGTCGAGACAGGACTCCTCTTAAATCACTCCAGGCTTGTCTTGGGTTGGAACAGACTCTTGGTGGTTAAGTCTCACAGGTCAAGGACAAAACGTGAAAGGAGAAGCAAAGCAGCACTCCAGTTATGATGGAGACGTAGGGAACAGCTAAACCAGCCCAGGCTTCCAGGGGTTCGTTTAGCAGATCAAGCAGCTGCTGGCACAATTAACATCACGCAGCATTCAAAGGACAGAAGCGGATACTGACAGCCCACAGCCAGCTTAAAGGTGGTATTTTCAGGAGAATGGGTAATTCCTGCCATTACTTACAAGTGGTGGGTTCAGTCAATATCACAAGTTGTAACTTCTCTCTGTGGCAAGTCACAGGGGACGGTACAATCACTATTCTAAAACTCTGAACAAAGCGGGAGAGATTATAGCTTACAGAGTAAGCCTGTCATCCAGGTTTACAAAAGCTAGGCAGTTACAAGTAGCCTGGCAGCAAATTTTGATGACTTTAGAGGTGAACAGATTTTGATTAAAAAGCAGTTTATGATTGGTAAAATAGGTTGCAAGCAGCCATGGCTGTAAAAATTAATGTTTCCCCAGTTATTGATGGTTTTCGGCAGAGTGATACATATTCAAGTTTTGGCCTTTGTGTCATTAAATTCATTAGCTGCGAGGGCTTTCTAAAAGGGACCTATGGGTAATGGAATTAGCAGCTATAAATCATACCGAAATACACAGTGTATTTAGCCCGGTAGTTCAGTGAAATATCATGAATATGGACATATTAAGCCACTTTTGTCACCAGCGCCTCTGCAGTGGATGATAACCTTCCCTGCCTGCCCCTTACCTGCTTCATCTGTGTTCCTGCTACTTTACAACATTTTAAGAAAGAAAAAGACTGCTGGAGCCCGGGCCCCATTACAGACCCCACTAACGTTTTCCCTGCAGCACCTGAGTTGACTGCGCTGCAACAGCTGAGATGAAGACTCCTCCATTCAGTGTTAGCCTTCTCAGGGCTGGGGACAGCAACGAGTCCCACCCATTGACTAAAGTACAGAATCCTGTTAACTTAAAGCCCAGCCTTGAGAGAGATCAGTTTGTTGATTCACATTGTTGTAAATATGAAAATATTCTGTGGCTCTATGGAAATATGAAAAGATGACAAGCCCTAAGACACGGTTAATCCTACCAGTTACAACAGGAACCAAACTTAAGCCCTGATGAGCATCATGTCCATGCATGTTCCTGAAATTACTGGGGGCAAGATCCCAAGCATATCTCCTGTCTATCTGAGCTTAGAGCTAGTGTTTTGCTGGCAGCACTGCAAACTTACTCTAAGTTTACTTCGAGGTGGAAGTGCCTGAACTTTCTGGCTTCAAGGATGATTCACACTCCAGCTTCTCCCACTCGGATATGTAAAGGATTTGCTCAGGACACCGAACTCTGCACTCCAGATCACGATGTCAAATATAGCACATCTCCTGGCATTTTGAAGAGCATAACTGAAAATACTAGATCCATTTTTACAATCAATACCATGTACAAGCGTAGAAAGCTCTCTGGCATCATTCAGTAATTGTCTCTACCCCCATATATTTACTTCATTTTTAAGACAATCCTTTTAGAAAAATATTAATGAGGGAATATCAGGAGAGATACAGACTAATTTCTATGTTTGTAATACTTTGAAAGACATGTTCATAGCTTATATAGGAAAATGAAGGTCTCTATTTTATTCAATAAAACAGTATTTCATGTGGGTTTTTATTATGGATTTCACCTTGACATTAAATTGTTTGAAATGAACATCTTTACACATATTTATAGTGACACTTAAACGATTATAGGGAGTATAAAATAAGTAATTCATTTATCTGTTGTTGCATAATAAATTGTGGAGGGGCAGAGAAAGCTGTCAAATGTATCCATAATATGTAAATATATGTAGAATTTAACTATGGCTCTATATGCATATCTATCTCAAATTAATACCAATATAGTAGTATTTTATGAAGAAATACTAAGAAATATTTTTCTTGCCAGAAGACTTTGCAAGGTTTTGTGTGAATGCTGCAGCCAGTCACACAGCCTACGTCTGTGAGAGTCCCGCATGAGCCCTAGGGCTCAACGTTCATCACACTGAAATAAACAAGAAGTTACTTCAGGCCATATCATCGTATTGGGTTTTTTTTTAAGTGGATTTGGGCATTCTGTAGAAAAGTTTACTTCTAGACTAGTTTCCCTGGATTCCTGGGGCAGAGGTGCAGCGCTGGTCCGGAGGGACCATTGGGTGCTGGCGCCCACGCGGGTGGCTTTGCTCTGCAGGAGTAGAGAGGAGGGCAGCTGGCTCAAAGTTGGCTGTTCAGAACAAATAGCCCTGGACCTACAAAGTTCAACCAGAACTCACCATAAATCACGGGGCTGCATCTGATATAAATCTGCATCGCCTGTACTGTCTCTGTTGGAAGTATTTCCGCTGTGCTCCCTGAGACTTAATTTTAAAGTGACTCTTCTTTGTAGACTGTGTGGGGCAGCAAAGCTGTTTGTTCCCACAGTTTTCTGCTAGGTATTTTGTACAATCAGAAAGAAAACTATACAGAAACATACTATTGAGCAATCGAATGAGTGGCTTTTGGTGAAACTGATGAGGCTGTTCTATGGCTCTTCCTGAATGACTGCACATATGTTCAAACATGCTACATAAATTCGGGATATGATCCATTACTCTTCCTGAAGTCAAGAAGAGCCTTCCACTTGGTCTCAGTGGAGGTTACTTTTAAACACAGTTGATGAATTGACAGGCAGCAAATATGTGTCTTATCACTTGTCAAGAACTATTGTTGACAATGGCTTTTGTAAAAAAATCAAAGCACACGTGGCCCCTCCCATCCTATCCTCTCCTCAGAGTAGTCTGACCTATAAAATAATTCAAAATTAATAAAAATTACTACATTACAGTAGAAGAGATTTTTTTCTCAACAGCCTTACTAGTTCCCTGTTTGTCAGGGTAAAGTGCTTGCAGGAAACCAGACTGCTTACTTCAGCTTCACTTACATTCTATTTCACAAACTTTAGTTGACAGATATCTTAAAGAAGAAATCTTAAAGACAAATTACAGTTTCAAAACAGATATTGTCCTTTTGAAGTCTTGCTTTAGAAAAGAAACAATTTTTTACATAAGGAATTATTGCAATTTATATGATAATTCTCTATTTAAATAGAGAATTGTTGTTTTAAATAAGAGACTTTTTTTTTAACCACAAGAAAAATAGTAACTTTAACTGTAGGGTAGTCAGCATCAATTTATTCTTGGTAACCCTAGAAGTACATGGTATGTTTTAAGAAGGAGTAATTGCATGTAATTGTCAGGTAGCATAACAGAAAGCTATTTGTCACTCACCAAATGATTTTAAACAGTTTCTCAATTACAATACATTAGTTAATATCTCAGCATAGAATTAGCTGACCAACTACTTCTGCCTTTTATCCCTAGAAGCAGTTAACAAGTTCCTGTCCCTCTCAATCCAGAAATAAAAGAAATACTTCTACAAAGATATCTATTCCTGCCATCGAGATTTGCTAAAATTTTAGTTAGGAATGTTGACACTTCTCCTATAGAACTGAGCTTGCTGGGAGGAAAGACAATGGTACATGTGTAACTGATGGTAAACAAAAAATCGATTATTTTTTAAAGAAAAGAAAAACTCCTGTAGGGAAAGACAAAATAACAACACAGAAAAAGCTAATGTAATGCCTGAAAACGAAAACAACAGCCTGGGCACAGCCCCACAGTTTTCAAGTTAGTCTCTCTAACGCATATTTAGGCATTTACAAGCCAGCACGTAGGTTTTCTGAAATGCCAACACGTTTCTACCTCTCCACTAAGCTGGGGGCTGTGGCCTGGTTCCCCAGAACTATTTAGGGCTTTTAAGTCCACTCTGCATGTTATTCTTAGGAGCCCTGCACTCTTACGCACCTCTGAAGATCTGAACAGAGCATCTATCAAGTACCAACGGGATCATTTCTGCGTAAACAGATTCCAACAGTTAATTCAGGCAGTAAGGGCTGACAAGTTTCTCCTGCGATTCTTGCTCAACTTGCAAAAGAAATCTAGTGCAATTCAAAATTAACAGATGACATCATTTTGCAGCATTAAAAGGTTTTAAGAGTTCTTTGTGACTGTATCCTTAGTTCACCTCCAACACATTTCTGAGGTGCATTTCATTTAAGGCTTATCTATATAGTTATTTAAACTCATTGTAAATAAGACATGCATTTTTGAATATTACTAGAAATTACATCTATAAAATATCGAATAAAACCTTCAAAACAAATGCATAAAGAAGTATCAAGGGAAACATACTTTTTCATATGAATCTAACCAACAAAGTATTTTAATGAGTGCACATCTATTAAGAGAATTCTCAGGATACTGTAATTATTATTCATTTTCTAGAATTGTTTCACCATGACGCTTTATGCTACTATGGGGACTTTAATGTTTATGTTTTGTGACGGCTGCGTTGACTATTAAAAAGCAATTTGGCTGACATTTTAAGTCTTTTGTTGCCAGTTTTAATTGGATTGTTCACCAAGCATCAACTCCCTCGTTAACTGCAAAAATTACAGGCCAACGTCAGTTTATAGTAATGACTGTTTAATGATTTTATCCTGTCAGTACGCCAGCTTCATATGGATGTATGCATGATTAGTTTCATATCAAGACCTGTAATTAAATAATTGAAACCTAAACAAAAGAGGATATCAAAGAGGAACACATCCTTAAAAAAGACTCGAAGATTTATCAAGATACTCACTCCAAATTAAAACATAATTAATGCCTGGAGGTCAAACAGTGCAAGAGTTGGTGTTCAGGAAAAAAAAAAAAGTTCTTTGCACCTTTTGCTATAGAAGAAATTTCCCTTTAAGTGAAGCAATGTTTGAGAGCTCACTGCAGTGAGTCTTTGCTTATCATTCTTAAAACTGACTCAAAACTATCCAGAACTCATTATTGGCTACTTTTGTTGCTTTTTGCTTTCCGGATTAGGCAAAGCTGCTTTAGTAACAATAATAATAATTATATAGAAATAATTATACCTCAACTGAAACTTACAGTACTTACAACCAAAGAACAGCAAGCCCACTAACTTCTCAGAAAATCCAGTTCTTGAAAGAAAACTGATTATCATCCTTTGTTCAGCTCTGAATCCTATGCCAAACTCCTACATATTTCAGAATTTCAAGTAGAGCAAAAAAAGGCTTTTAGAAGATAACTTTTGAAAGTGTGAAATATCCATGAAAATAAAGCCAGAAACAAAGACCCACAAAGCCAGGCCAGTGCCGCAAATGCAGCAAGTCCCTCCTCATACTGGTCAAACAGAATTTAAGAAGCTGAGGGCTTGGAGAATTTCACACCTTATGGTTTTGGCTATCCAGCATGGATGGTAACTTTCTTTAGGCAGCTGAACTCTTCCATTTTGGAAAGAACTTGGTATTTCACATATTTTAATACTCAGAAAGTCCAGGGAAAAATTACTGACTAAGGGTTTTCACTGTCTTATTAATAAGCACATCTGCACCATAAAATTTGGGATAGGATGTCTGTGTAAACTGAGCTAGTACATTTATGGATTCCCATTAAACTTAGACCTCAAGGGTCAAATACCAGACTTTATTGTGTTGCACATTCAGTAAGTATTCAGGCAAATTTCAGCAATTTATAGCAACTTAGAAGAACTTACGTTCATCTGTTTTCAGGCTTGACTTTTATGGACTACAGTCACCTACTAGAAAATATTAACCTACTGGAAAGTCAATAGATTTTCAAGGTTGCTTCATTTTTATGTACAAAAAGCTGTATGCCTTGCAGAATCATTCATTTTCCTTTTATTGCCAGGATGATGGCTGAAAACCTGTTCTGACCAAACTTTTGAGCAGATGGCTTTATTTGAAAGATTTAGGGGTAAATTTAGGACCCATCTATTTTCCCAGTTACAACAGCATGATATGGGATTAACTCCATTGATTTCAATTATGTTATTCTGCCTTGGTTTGCTAGATGTAACCACAGAAGCTAACAGCCCAACTTTGATAGGGCATATCCATTTTTTATATATTCAGGAACAGAAAATTTGTAATTTCAAAATATCAGCTATGGAACACTGCACGATTCTGCTCTAGGAACAGGTTAGTGTATTTGTGATTTAGAAAGGGATGCACCACAGAACCAGTAAAATACAGGTTGGCACAAACTTACTGCAGTCTGTGAAGTAAGAGGGTCCAGCAGAAGTATATGAATGGACCATACATCAGCAGACGAAAATTCCCATCGACAAATGAAAGGTACCTCAAATTGATTGCTGAGATCTAAATTAACTCCAAGTACTCAGAAAATGGACCTGTGTACGTCTGTAAACAGCTCAATGAAAACCTCTTATTCGGACAGCTTTAGTAAAAGAATGTAACAGCATGGAAAATAGGGCAAATTGGATAGAAAGTAAAAAGGCAAATAGTGTTAAATCATTACATACATGTCTTATGAAATACTTTCTTCCATTCTTGACACGTTTTTTTCAGAACAATTTGGTAAAAGTAAAAGGAATTTTACAAACAGGTGACTAGGTTAGCGATGTGGAAAAACTACTATGTGAGGAGACAGTTAATATTGTGTATTTTAAAGAGAAGATGTAAATGATAGAGAAACAACATAATGGACTCAGTAGGTACGCAATTATTTACACTCACAATAAAAGTAGAGTGGATCACTAAATGAAAACTGTTAGGAGAGAATTTTTTTTTTTTTTTTTTTTGTTACCACCACATTTAATCTAGGAACTTTTTGCTACAAACTATCATTGAGATGAGGAAGTTGCAAGTATTTTACAAATAAAATTTTATATAGATAATTATTTATCCACACTAAACCGGCAATGTACACAGAAACCTAAGTGCATCCAAGTACAAAACCTACATATGAATAGGAAGTGTTTTTATGTGTCTAAGTACATGATGTACATATGCATATTTTATACATATACAAAAATCTCCACTAACTTCATATCCCAGTGGATAGAATAAAAGTAAGGCTGGTATTTGCTCAGTTTACTTAAAAGGCTAGATTTTTATCATCTTGAAGGATTTCATTTCACATATGACCATATAGCAGTGCAGAGCAAAACCGCAATTGCTGCTTGCATCCTGCTCCAGCCAGAGAACCTCAGCCAAATTCCAGCCGTTGGTGAATTCCCTCCTGTGTGATGAGGTCAGCCCTGGTTGAGTCAGAAGACATTTGGGGAAAACAAGATGAGCATGTCATTTATTCAGCCAACAAGTTTCAGGCAACCCATTCTCATGGCTGAAAAAGAAGGATGGATCTGCCTTGAAGGCATGTACCACCCGTAATGCAAAAAATAGATTCGAAATACTTGATCTGCAGATCTCTGAGCGAGCTAGGTATTGACACTTAAACAGCAATTTGAAACTCAACACACATAAGGAACCCATGAAACCACTGCTATAGGATTTATTGTCCAGATCAGAATAGTAATTCAAACCTCCTTCTGAGCCTCATTCTAATGTTTAAATCCCAATTTTGATGCTTACTTGTAGTCTTTTGAAATATGTGACTCTTAGCACATTCTGTAAATAACTTCATACAGGTTTTGTGAACAATACAAACGGGACTACTGCACTTCAACCTGAAAGATGCAATAATCAGGTAACAAAGTACCCTCTGCCAAACTCATCTCACCATACTGAATAACAGAACAACCCAGGGAGAACAAATAGTCCTGTTCATATACTTGCACTGTGCTTTATATACCTGCCCACCTTTATTATGGAATATGCAGACTGAATGCAAAGAAAATGTATCAAGGAGGTGGAGAAAGTAGTTGTCAATAATACATGCTATAGTTACCTTTTAGTAAAGAGGATGGACAGAATGGGTGAAGATCAGCTGGCAGTTTCAGCTTATGCAATTTCAAAATGAGCTTTTAAAAGTAATTATTAGAGCTGAGTTGTAGCATTCAGCTGAAATTGAACTCTTCAGAATTCCAAAGTAGAAATTGTGAAATAAAAATGCACCATAAGCAACAAAAAGGAGGGAGCCACTCAGACACAGCTTTTCTCCTCCTCCAGTTTGTTTTTTACAATGTTACATTGAAGAAAAAGCAACATACCACATATCTATCAAAATAAAGCTATTGTACAAAAAATACACAGCTGAATAATGTACAAGTAAACATGTCAATGAGTCAGTTCTAACTGAAGAAAGAAAAACTGAGTATAAAGAAATAATGTAAGACAGCTGTATGGTAGTTCATTGTCCAAATTCAGATGAAAATTTTGCCTAATGTAGCAGGGAATATCAGATGGCTGCAGAGACACCCCCAGCCTGGTTTACAGCCTGTAGTGGTCCCCACAGCTCTAAATCTGCCCTGTTGATCAGACAGGAAAAACAGAGGGAAGGGAAAGACCTGTCATCAGCTCAGTTCTGCAGTGCATGTGCCAGCACCTATACTCGCTCTGTGTGCTGCAAAGCAACAGCGCCAGTCCCAAAGAGACCGTGAAGAAAGAATTGGTGCCATTGCCTGGGACATCTGCTGAGCAAAAATTAATCTCATGTGAATATCCTTGCAATTTGATAGCACAAATATGATTATAATGCTACATCGTTTATGTTAACAACATTGCTGCACACTACACGTGACAGATAGCTAATGCGAAAACAACTTTTACTTCATCAGACTGAACTAAATGACTGAAACTGTAGCTGACATTTATGGTATTGATCAGGCTCCAACATTAATACGAAGCAAAATGGCTTGGGAAGCTTATCCATTTACTGATTAGTGATTCATCTCCTTCCAGATGATCTCCAAGTATGACAGCACCGTGTATGTTTGCATCCTCCACTGTGAGGCTTTAGCTCCATTTCACATGCTATAAAGGCAGCAGTAAAATTACCATGCTTTACCTATAAAAAGCTAAACACATCATGCTGCTTTCATAATGACTCTATTGCCCTAACCTCCCCCCCTCAAAACTCCATAGCAACAGCAGCAAACTCCATGTCTACTAATAACAGCCCCCCTGCCACCCCCCCCAGCATTAGTCAAACACAAAGCTGTTCTATTAGGTTATATCAGTAGAGAATCTTTGAATGGCTGGTCTTAGAGTGAATAATATTGTCCATGTTATTACTGAATATGGAAAATCACCTGGAAGATTTCCAGCACAGATTCCATGAATTCTAAGAAAATTCTGCTTTCAGTAACACCACAAATTCCAGGCAGAGCAGGGCTGCAGGCAGCTGCTACGTGGAGTATGCAGAGGACACAAGCGGTCCCTGCATGTATCAAAATCAGGGGCAAACTCTCGTCACAGGAGCACAGGCGATACACTGAGATGCTCCCCTCGCAAAAGTGTGAAGGGGGAAGCACAGATGAAGTGAGACAGTGTCTTATTTTCCCTTCACATAAGCCAGGTGAATGCAAGAGAACTGCCAAGTGCACTCTCGCTGGGTACAGTAACATTCCTTCTCTCTCGGTCTCTCCTGGTGCTTCCACCAGTGCAATGAAGCTCTTTTATTTTCTGTCTTAAGTTCTTACTGTCAAGCAAAGCTAAGCAAGGAACAGGGATACAGTTCAGCTGAGAGCAGAATTTGATTTAATATTCCTTTAACACTTTGAACATAAAAATGCACTATAGAAGTC
>JAVJGJ010000034.1:6393668-6405180 GCA_035590215.1 Microhierax caerulescens | reverse complement strand
GTGCAAGAGATAATAAAAAAAGAAGGTAGCCTGTTACACACTCCAAATGCTTTTGTAAACTTATTTAAAAACAGCAATCTATTGCAGTAAAGTTAATACACTGTTTTATATTCACATTTAAGTCCAATTTCTATGGCTATTGATGAACAATGACGGCACCTGATTTACAACATTTGTTTCAAGGTAATTTAATTTTCTCTACTGGCATCAAACTAGTCACGTACCAGTTCATGGATAAGAAAATCACTGTTAGTTCTCTTCTAAAGAAAGAGTCTGTAAGGCTTAGACAAACAGAACTCTCTCTTCACATGAATTTTAAGTTAAGGATAAGCAAAGGATTGACTGTTAAAAGAGAGAGTCATCAATCCTGTGCAGTAACTAAAAGACATCCTGCAGACAGTCTTTGCAGATACCCAGCTTAGAGGGGAAAGAAGATACTGTGGTAACAATGCTTTGTTAAGTAGATAACAGCCAAGAAGATGTGCTTCACACTTGTAATATACCTGAAATGAAGACAGATGAGGACTTACCTCATGCACAGCCAAGTATTGAGCAATACGCAATGGAGAACTAGAGATGAGTTAATCAGACTCTATTTAGATCATTACATAGAACAAGCTCTAAATAGTAGCCACTCCCACTAGGTCTTCCCTGTTAAAAAAGGTGTTCTTGCCACAACATAACTAACTTGAGATAAAAGTCTAGTGAGAGCATGGCAGCCCAAGTTTCTGAGGCAGTAGGTCAAATTACAGAACAGTACTCAACAAGTTCCAAATTTATAATAAAACTAAAAAATTACTGACTTGGATTCTAGCTTTAAGCTAATTAAGTTAAACATGAAAGGACTGAATGTTTTTCTTTACATGAGGTCAATGCTAAAATTCTGAAGCGAAGACAGAAACGATAACGGATTTTCATTATCTGTATCAAGCATTTGGCAAGACATACAGACATGCCCAAGAGATTTACAAAAGCCCCAATTCAAAATTTTCCAAAGCCAGTGTTTGGCAAAGCCTGTTTCTGGCAGATGAGATGAAAGGTAATCACAGGTGAGGTACACTGCACTAAGAGAGACTTTGAATTTGGAGTGGCCAATCCCCAAAGTGGATTAATTAGCAGTGTCCACCCTTAATCTAGTGTTCTGGGAACTGAAAATTAAATCTGCCTGGACCCATCGAAAGACAACAAACTTCAATAGAGGCAGACAAGCCAACATGCTGGAATAGATGGAAAAATTTTATAAGAAGTAGACCCTGACATGCTTAGTATCTTAAGTGCAAACTACATAGAAGAAAAGGAAGCCGTGATTAACACCTCATCAGGGAAGGGCAGTGAGGCAGTAGGATAATGAAGGGAAGGTTCTGATTTAATCTTGGCACAGTTTGATTAGATGTGTATTTCTTTAATTTCTTTGCTTAAACGTTTAATAACCATTTGTCTATTTGGATTACCATAGCTAAGTACCTTGACCCACATTCTACCTGAACTCCTCTTTGTTTAATGACTGATTACTGCACAAGTACTTCTCTGACATGCTGGCATTATTATTTTACAAATGGATTCTAACAGCTCATTCCCAGATGTACAGTCTTCAGATTCAATAAACTTTCCGTATAAACCACAGATTGAATGGCCTTTGTCCTTATTATCTTATAGAAAATTAATTTCTAAGTGTTAATTTTTGGGCTTGGGCTGCTTGCCAAATGTTTAGGGCAGCTGCTAGAACTATAGACAATACCACACAAGTCAGAGATGGAAAGATCTATTAGGTTATTTCCTTCGACTACAAACTGATGAAGAATGGCAATCAATGAATCACATGCCTGTCATGTCCTCTATAGCATATACTCAATTGTGTTGGCTGGTTTTAAACAACTGTAGCCACAAAACCTCTACCACTTCATTTATTGCTTCATACTACTCTAAAACAGACATGTTTGAAAAATTTACTAGTCTGTGGAACCTACTAGCTTTACAGATAATGAAGCAAAGAATGAGCTAACACACCCATCCAGTCTGATCACCTTCACAATCAGAACCACAGTTTCAGCCAGTGACCCTCACATTAACCCTCATAACGCAAGGCTCAGCTCAAGCATGTTTTGAATAACATTCAGACCCTAAGGGCTTCAAGCACTAAGGACATACTGTCCCTTGGCAAATTACTCCCATGTTGAATGACTACACAGTTTGAAATCTTTGATTTTATATTCAAATTTCTCAGACTGCTGATTACAGCTATGGAACCAGCACTGCTGGGTCTACGTCTCCTAGCAGACATATTCCGCTGGATATTCTGCACTGTATTCTTAATGAAACACCTTCAAAGTTCTTCTCTCCCTGTCCCCCATACTTGTTTCAGTTACCTGAGTAACAACTCAGACATTCTCTACCCATTCAGACCTTCTAAAAAAAAAAAAAAGAGATAAATCTTTCTTTGAATAACAAGTCCCAAAGACATAACCACATTTTGCACTCAGCTGAGAGTCTCTTCATTTTTATACATCCCTGGTGCTGAAATGCCCAGAACTGATGTGTCAGAGAAGTCTCAGCGACATGGGCTATATTTCATAGATCCTTGACAAGATGCATGTACACAGGCAGCCCAAAGTAGCATTTGACTTGTTGGCTCTATTTATTTCATTTACTGGCCCTTAAGGTCCCCTTTCAGCATTACTGCTTTCCAAAGTAGTTCCTATTAAATATTTTATATTTTGTTACTATGCCCTGCACTGAATCTCATTCGGTTTCCTCTGTATCCTTGTGGATCCTTGAAGTGTTCTATATCGACTTCTGTGTCAGCAATGATGTTTTTAATGTCTGCAGCTTAAATATCAGATAAGAAGCACATTTCTGACATCCTTCACTACAATTTCTCATAAAGACCTTCAAGTCCCAAGCATGGATACTGTGGGCATGCTACAGTCTCCCCACCGCATTTCAGATATTTGAGGTAACCAGCTACATTTCAATATTGTAATAAATATCTGTATTATCTATTATTTAAAAATACAATTAACTATACTTGGTAATCAATGTCTCTAAACACAAGCAACAGCAATAAAGGGAGCAAGTACCACTTTTAATGATCTGCTCCACTTCCCTATTTCAACTGTTATAACTTCTATGCCTCAAAACACTATGTGGGAAACAAAGGCCTCAATAAATTAAAAATATAAAAAACAATTACCCTTGACATAATAAAAGGTCTCTTATGTAGGAACTAAACACTTGTGCAAATTCTGACCTGATACCATCTTAATAACAGATAAGGACAATAATGAAGTTCTTCACAGCTAATAAGAAAATTCTGTATTGAAGAGCTTTATGCATATTGTATGAGGCTCAGAATGAACCTGTGAAAGATAAGAGAGATAAAGTAATCAGTATATATATTATATGTATACCATTTGGGCTCTTCAGAAGACTGGCTCATCTTTAAAGCCTATCTGTGTAATGTGGAGGAAAATAAGCCTTGATTTTCATGAGAATCTATTAGCATTCTTGTAATACAAATAATAAAAATCCCTGCCCCGAAGCACTGCTTATGAGATTAGATAACTGCCATGTGATAAGGTCAACACTTAACTAAAACCTGTGCTTGTGACCTGTCCCTTTGACAGTGTCTTATTCTGATTAGGCCTATTTTTTGCATTTTTTCCTACTACTCCATTAACTGATACACTTCATTGCATATATTGAACTGAAGGTAAAGATTTCAAAGTAATACTATACAACCTACAAAGAAAAGGCAATCCAGCATTATGAGCACAAACAGAGTATTTCCAAATGTTTTAAGTTCCACTCAGCAGAATGGGAGTAACTATGGCTTTCTCATCACTACAATTTGTCACATTTCAGCCTCTGGAACAGCAGCTCAACAGAACTGGGCTTTCTTTTTTTTCTTCAAGGATGACTGCAAATTCCAGTCACAGTTATCAATCTATCACACAACCGAGGTGTCCCAGAAGCAGGTCTTTAACTAATCCCCTGGGTGCTCTCATATTAGTAGAAACAAGCTACATTCAAGAGAAAAGTCAAGAAGTTAATTCAAGGATGTGGAGTTATGAAATGCCATTGAATTTGGTAGGCATTTAAAATCAGTCAGGTTAGATTAGTAGAAGGTTGTTCCTTTTTCTGTGGTTCTTAAGGAAATAAAATGACCAATCAGGGAAACAAATACATTAAAATACTTGTCATCTGTTTCCAGACCACTATCTCTACAACAAACACAGAGAAAATATTTTTAGAAGTAATTAAATCAGCCACAGTGAGCCTGTAAGAAAGACCTACTTGTAGCGGAGAATTCCTAGGCAACTGTCCCTACTTGTTTTCTTCCTGTTTTGGCAACTCAATGGAAACATCCAAAAAAAGGGTTGAAACCTGAAATTACCAACACAAGCTGCTTGCCGTAAACTAGTTGAAGAACTCCTCCAAATACAATTGTTATTCATATGAACAGAAGCAAACTCTTGATTACCCAGTCAGCTGCTTTTTGGGATATTTGCTTTTGTTGTCTTTGCACATGGATCAATACATGAAAACAAGAGGAGGAATTGTGAAACACTTTACAGATTAATTAAAATTTTCATGTACCAGCTGTGCCAGTCAAGCTAGAAATGAACAGCAAATTTATCAACTGAGATAAATTCCACAGTTTTTACCTGCTTACCTTTTTAATTTGAGTAGCAATTGGTTTCAGTGCAACCGCTCATTTCTGAGGTATATAAATGCTGCCAGGATTCAAACTGTTTTAAGCTGCTACAAGTAGCTGCTGTATTAAGACAGAGCAGGTGTGCATTTGCCACCTACCAGAATAAGCAATGCAGCCAGTCTCAAAGTTGCATCCTAGAAAGCTATGCACAAAGGGCTTGACATACACTTCAAAAGATCTCTCTGCATCACAGGAGTATTAGCAGGTCCTCTGGTGCTTCAGGAATGATTGCTTCAGAAAATTATAGAGATGTTTTAAAACCAACTTAATATCTCATGTTTCCAGTTCTTGACTGTGTAGTTAGTTTGGTTTTTCAGCTTAATCAGCACACTGATACTCACTGCAGATTCAAGCTTCAGAATGTTATCAACAAAGGCTGTATCTACATCATCACAGAAACTTGTTGATGTCCTCAGAGGACATAAGGAGGCTTTAAAAGAGGTAAGCAACCAAAGAACATTACAAGGAAAGAGGGAAAGCAGCATGACAGGAAGCTTCTGCCATGTATTTTTGGCAGCTATGTTGTGCACCTCTCTAAAGAGTGCTCTAATGTTTTTTTCCCCTGGGCACAGAAAACTGCAAATTACATCATTATATACAGAAGGGCAGCAACGACAGGGACAGCAGTGCAGGAGACAAAGTTTTTTTGGGATACAGGGAACTGCTGTCAAAGATTATCATAAAAACATGGTATGAGTGAGCAAAGGTACCAGCCAAACGCATCCACTTTGTGGACTATCCTCGCTGCTTCCAAGCCGGCTGCAGGTTATTTCTGTTTCCACATTCTGACTCCTAATGCAAATCTCCCCAGCGGGAACCTACAACCTGAGCTCTGCCAGCTGTCTGGAGCCCAGATCAATTTAGAGGAGTTCACAGCCAGGAATTGTATTGTTTTATGACCACACAAACCTAAATCTTTGGAATAAAATAATCTGAATCCATTTGAAAATGGCAGCTCTCTGCCATTTCTCTTAACAGAGCTTCTTGCCATAAATTTGAAAGCATTCAGTATCTTAAGAATTTTTACTGAGTCTGAGAGAGAAACATCACTAAAACTGCCAGCTTTGACATAGCTTCCTGAAATGTGAAGGGATATGTGAGGGTTTTTTTTCCCTTTTTCCCTTTTCCCAAGAGAAGGTAGATAATAATTCTTTCTAATCTATTATAGAAGCAACAAATGAACAAATAATTCTACAAAGATTTACACAAAAACCCAATTGATTTAGACTGTTTACTTATTATGTCTCTTTATTTAACATTAATAAGCATTGTTTAAATTCTAAAATAATTAAATATAAACATGTTTATTTTATTGTATGTGCAGCTGTAGTATTGTTTAAAAATGCATTCAGTATAAAACAGTCCTTCTATTTTTTTCCCCTGTTTTATTTTCTAGATCTTTATGATTTAGGTTTTTTGCCATTATTAGCCACCAACCAATTTACAAGATACGGACAAGAAAGCTCAAAAAATTCCACTACAGTTGGCTGGTAAAGTACAGAAAATGCTCTCTATTTGATTTTGTATTAAAAGGAAATTGGATATCACAAGACTAAAATGGTGATGCCAGCCAGAAAGATATTTTGAGACAAAACGCAGAAGACTGTCTTCAGAGAAAAGATGTAAACAAAAATGAGTGACTGATGTAACGTGGACCACTTCAGACATGGCCGAGAGGTACTAGAGATCAGAAATTAATTATTAGGCTCTAAAATGGTCCAATAAAAATCAAACTGTGGTCCAGTGATGAGAATATGTATTGGAAAAAAGATAGGTTATAAAAAGAAAAAGGAGCTTTCAAGTACTGTAGGTTATTAGCTACTATGGAGAAATCTGTATTCAGGAGATTGTATTTCTAACAGAATATGCACACAACCAAACACAGCTGCATTTGCTGTTAAAAAGGAAGTGAACTATAAAAATTAAAAAGCTAGAATGGAGACAGAATCACAGGCTAGAATAAAAATAATCAATGCCACCATCAATAGGAATGTTGGGATGAACATTGCGCTGCCTGAACACACAGCCACACAAGCCTGAGGAAGAATGACTCAATTATATTTTTCCCCATGGGCAAAGACATAAAAGATAGTAGTAGACACATTGAGCACATCACAAAAAAGCATTTGGGCAGCGCTGCTTGTTAGAAAGGAAGAACTGTAGTTCTAAACAGGGAATAATTACAGATGCTCTGGAAGTGAAACATTCAGGCTCTATTGCCTTCAGCAGCGAAGCCCCGAAGGCTGCAGCCGCTGTGCCCACCTTCTTGCTGCTCACCAGCACCTGCCAGCCCACAAACGCACCCACAACGGAAGGGAAGGTCTGCCTTTATGGAAGCAATGGAGAAGCACTGGACCGGCCCCATTCTTACCAATTTCTGACCTGAGAGAGTGAACGGCTAAGGATTTTTGAAAAAGGCATAAAACCCTGAAGTAGTTTGATGCTAAACTGGGGCAGGGGAGAGGTGGGATGCAAAGCCTTCCTCGTGCACCTGCACCACAGATCACCTCTGCTACTCTCTTCCTGTCAAAGCAGGCAGATTTCTCAGGCTTGCAGCATCCCTTATGCCACTGGCACTGAGAAGGCACCAAAAGACAGCAGGGACTTGGCAGAACACCAACAGCTAACCCCAAACACACTGACTACACATGAGTAAACACATACCACTGAGAACCGAGGGTGGCATCTCCCTCAGAAGAGCAGCTTCTAGCTCCTCTCCCTACACCACACGAGGATGGCTCTTTCAGTCACATTCAGGCTACTGGGATAGAAACATATCTTGAGAGTCAAGATAGCACACTGAGACCTGAGTAAGCTGACTATATTGTTGCACCATTCCCCAGAAGTGAAATCTAGGTTGCAAAGCCATGCATAAACATGGCTTTTTCATTTCTGCTGAACTAATCTGAATGAGCTACTACCAAAAAAATTTAGATCACCTTACTTATCAAGACCTGACCGCTGGTCAGGCCTAATCCAAGCCTTTTATAATTACACTAGGAAGGCAACCACCATCATGAGCTGAGCTCCTCTTCACTACCTCTATCTTGACCTTTCAGAAGCAGTTTCTGTGACTAGAAATGAGACTTCATCACTATCATCTTCCTTATAAAAGGCAATTAGGTAATATTCTGGGAAGTTTTTTAGCTGCTTGAGAAAAATTTTCAAGTACATAAAAATAAACATGGAGATTTTCCTTTCACCAGGAGCTTCATCCCTTTACAGCAAGAGTTCCACCTCTACATGCTGTGATCAGCAGTGTGACCTAAAGCAGCACCCCTTTCTGACAACGGATGAGAGAATGCAATCCATTACCACCTCCAAAATGCAACCGTATTGCCATCAGTAAGAAATGGCTCATGCAGACCAACAGCTAGAAGAAATCACAAAATACACCACTACCTTATGGAGGAGTCTGAGACCCTGCAACAGTCGCTATTATTCAGCTACCTTCTGCTTCCAAGGTTTTTGTAGCAATCAAAAGATGCAAGCATCCTTAAATTGTTTCTGTCATAAAGGAAAAAAAAGTCTCTAGTGCTGAGCTGTAAATCCTGCATCACTCATCAGATCCCACTGACAATGTATGGACAGCAAGCAGCTCTGTTACATGACCCCAACATCAAGAGCTCAGGCAGATTCAAAATCAGTAAGACTCAGTTCAAGTAAATGACATTAGATACCTTCTGATTGCACAACTGGAGGCATGTTTATAACAAATTAGGCAGAAAAACATAAATTCAAAGCTTGTATTATGATTCTGCCACTTCAACAAATAGTAAAATAGTTGGATCTAAAAGAGCTTATCCTGACTGGACAATAACAGAAAGTCTGCTGTCTTGAAAGCACTGTTTGGGGAAAAGTTAATCAAACACTGTTCTCAAACCAAAAGTGCCACTTGAAGTTACTGTTGGACAAAGCAACGAGAAAGGCACTGAAGTCTAAAAAACATTTACTGTGGCCTTGGTACATATGAAGTGCATGTATTTAATTTTATATTTACTCAAAAATAATTGCAGGCACAGAGGGAAAATTATACTGCAGTTTAAAAGCTACATAAGTAGTACATAAGTTGCTACATAAGTAATACCCTTCTGATTAAAGGTTTTACTCCACTGACTAATTATGGAAAACCTGGGGTGTGTTTGTGGCACAAAGACCCCTTTTCCTTTCTGTCTTCCCATAAGACAAAAGCATTTTTTGAGAGTGTAGGAGTGAGCCACTTCATACTGTTATGAATGCTAACCAACCCAGCAGTGAGTGAGAGCTAAGTGGAGTGACAATATGGTGAAGGTCCTACAGGCAAATGTACCACAATGCAAGTGATCTCTCTTTAACATTAGGTTTATTGAAGAAAGGGCTTCACTCATTCCTACAGGAAACATGCCTTCACCTCTTCCTTGGCCATAGTACTTGAAAAGAAAAGTAACAATGTTTTGGAAAAGACAAGAATAAATCACCATGAACTATTCCAAGCTCATTTACAAATGTGAAACCATTTAAGCTTCAAAGTAAGTGGCGTGCTTACCACATTGATGCAAACAAGTCCAGAACAACATTTGGTAGTGCTCATTACATTAGAATAGATTCAAAAGCCAAAAGAAAATTAACAGTTCATCAGTAACATTCAACTCTTCCACAGATAGACCCCTAACATAAGACAACATTGGCTGCATCAAACTGGACTCATACTTTGAAGCTTTTATTAGCATAACCAATGCTAAAACTATACGGGATCTTCAGAGAAAGAAAATCAGGGAGAAAGCCTAGTAGCTGGAGCCATGGAAAGTCAAAATCATTGATATTCATGTATTCACACTTGTTTAACATGCGTATCATTTGGGGATAGGAGGACATTTAAAAGATACAAATATTTCACTCTCAACTTGCGTGTAGTTAAAATACTAATGCTTTTTCTTCTTTTAGCTACAGTGCACCATGCTGTCTCAATTACATTTCAAATGATGTCAGAGAAGATATAAAATCCCTCTAATCTACAAAACTGATGAGATGGGGAGGGAGGAGTGCTATGAACCATAATAAATACCATATACAGTTTAGAAGTACCCTTAACTTTTGTCCCTTGGGTTTCTTACATGCTTTTCGTAGCTTTTAGCAAGGTTTCTAGCAATAGAGATGAACAATCCTGACCTGATGTCCTACACTATCCTCACTGCCAGGCATTTCCTCCCCCATAAAAATCTTTTTGGAAGTGTGATTTCAAGAAATGAAAGAACCTCCAGATCATTGACTTCCCCCAGCTCCTTTTTTGGATAACACCCAAGGCAAAGGAACATAGTTACTTTACAACTTTTGGGTTCTGATGCCTGAAGGGCTGCTCCTCTGTACTGCCAATACATCTCATGGCGAACAACTTAAAATCAGATTCTGACAAGTGCTGCTCAATTGAAAGTCAGTGTTGGGAAGTACCGAATAAAAGCTACATTGCAAATCATCTGGCATAGAAACTTAAGATAAAGAAAAAACACTGGCAATACAATTAGTCATAAGAATATGTGAATCTAATTAAAATATTACTCAAAAACATCTGTTAGGGAGAGGAAGCAGCCTGCAGGATTTATTCAGTGCTCCTAGACCCATGTTCTAGAAGAGCTAATTATACACAATTCCTCTTATGCTCATGTTACAAAATATAAAGTCAGGGTGTAGAGCTAGGAATGATTAAAGAAAACAAAATGAATATCTGAAAAACTGAATTTCATTTTGTAAGACTTGTATATGAAAGCAAGTTGAAACAAGCAGTATTTAGATCTGCATTATTCTGCACAAACTAACTAGCGTCACACACAACTTCCCATTCTTATTTTACATTGCAGAACTGAGAAATAGTCTAGTATGATTGGTTTAGCTTTCACTTTGAGAAGACTTTGAAGGTTACAGCCATGGGAAGCAGCCACTTTCTCCATTTTTTGTTTCTTCTAGAGGGCCTGACTAAAGCTATTTGCTACTATCAATACTTCCCATTTGTAAGATGAGGATATGCTAATATTTGTAACTCTGAATAATAGATTTATGCTGATCTTCATCTTACTTCTAAGCCCAAGGGGAAATGAAATACTAACAAATTTGAAAATGGAAGATAAGACCTTCTCATGTAATTTAACAGACAATGAATTAAATGGGTAAAAATGAAAAAAAAAAAAAAGATTAAAGAGGAAGAATCAGCAATCTTTTGTCATCCATGGTAGGATGACAATAAATTCTCAGAAGATCTCACACTGTCAAGAAGAAATGATATTTAGATTAAACCTTGCTAGACCCTAAAAGGATAATTTGTCAGTATTTTCCACTTTTCTACCAATCCTGTACTCATTTGCTAGATCCCTTCCTTTTATCTCACTTACAGTATTACAGTTTGGACTAGCTGCAGAGCTTTTTACTAGGGGGAAGAAAAACGTTCTAGATATCTTTGTATTTAAAATCATACTGGGTGAGGGTATAAGGAACTAAATAAGAATAATTTGATCTTATTTATCTAACAGCCTTAACTATAATCTTCTATGATCAGAGTTCACAAGTTTTCCTGTAGTTTTATTTCGCACTAATGATGTTCCACTGGCAGCTTTCAGCAGAACATCCCAAACTTCGATGAAAACCAGGTTCCAATTGTCAGGAATTTTAAGACAAATAAGTGAGAATATGCTTATATTTCAAAATAAGTATTAAACTACAATAAATAATTTATTCCAAAGGATATGCATATAAAATGAATGTAGGCTGTTTCTGTAAAGTAGATTTCTGACCTTCTAACACATTTTGAATATTAATGTAAAGAGATGA
>JAVJGJ010000034.1:6375644-6387500 GCA_035590215.1 Microhierax caerulescens | reverse complement strand
TGGCTAGCAAATCACCATGAATACCCAGCTGCACCACTGCATTCTAGATTGAAATACGTAACTTGGTTATATGCTTAATCTGCTTTCAATACATTGGCTTCCCAGCACCTTAGAACATAAATGACCATGTGTATTTCTCAGTCTGAACGGTACGAGCGTGCACATTCTTCTCTCAGGTAGCATGGCCTTCAAACCATTTGCACCGTTTGTGTATTTAAGGGCCAACCAATTCCAGGCAGACCAGACTCAATTCCTTCAACCACTGTCTAAAACAAATGTCTTAGGCAAACACACAAAAAACCTTCAGACCCAAACACAAACCCCTAAGCAACACCAGTTCGCGGAGGATGGATCCCACACAGAACGCGGCAGAAGCAGGAAGCTAGAAGGCAGGCATCCACCGATCGCTGCGCAAATGGGGTCATCTGAAAATTAACTGATTCTAGCAACACGATATAATGTGATAGCGCAGAACTCTTAATCCTCAAAGGAGTATTTAATTAAAAACGAGCTGTGCACTAAAAGCTTTCTTTTCTTTTCCCAACATGCAAATAATCTAATGTCTTTGAACCTATATCAAATGTTATCATTGTTATTGGCAAATATGCAGATGAAATTATAATTACCAGCTTCGTATTTGACATTCAAAACACATAATGACAGAAAGGACATTCATAACTGAACTTCTTCATTTTATGACTACAGATCTACAGAAATTTATCACTGTCAACACTGAAGTGTCAATCCACCACTTTCATTGGTTCCCCTATCACTTATCCAGTTAAAATACATATTTAACCACATTTAGACCTGCTGTAACTGGAGCTCTTAAATACAGAAATTGAAATATGAGCTAAGTTGGTTGATCTTAAGCATGATAAATTTGTTTACTTACTATACTCTTTAAGGAAACATTTAGAGCAGATTTTCATTAATTTTGATGCATAGATAAAAAATTATTAATTCCCCCAGCATTACCCAAACCCACAACCTGTAACCCAGAAACCTACCCTCCATATGCAGAGAAATACAGAACTGAGATATGACAAAGACCTTTTCAATCTGTCTTACTGATAAAGGCGTGTTTTCAGGTCTAGCCTGAAATTACAGGTAAATAGAGCATTTAAGATTCCAGGTTGTCTTTTTGAAGTGACCTGGCTGTAAAGTCTTAAAGTTACGCCCAGAAGCCAGCAGGTGCAGAAGCCAGCAGGTGCAGGATCAAGTCTATGCAAAATGTGATATAAATGTAACATATAGGTTTATTTTAGAACCTAATTCATAGGCGACTAAACTCAAATGATAAATATCCTATGGCATAAAAATGCAGAATGAAGAAAAATAATTGGTGTCTAGAAGAATGATTTTTTTTTAAAGTTGTTTCATTTTTTTGGTCTTATTTTCCATCTACACCATAAATACAATACACATACCAAACAACCCTTCCACCTTTCATATAATAGAGAGATCTAAGAGGGAAGGGGGAAAGAGAAAGGAAAACTAAAACAAAACAGGAAAAAGGAAAATAAAGGAGAAGTAGAAGAAGAAAGCTTCAAATAAATTACTACTTCTGTTCAGTATATTAGATGCATTTCTTTATTACCATTCTCCCCATCAGACTTCCTTTCATGGTCAGTGTCAGTGAGGGACAGTGCTGAGTTTGCCCGGCTTGACAAACAGGAGCTGTGTTCAGATTTCATCCCCCTCATCCACATCCTCAGGGCATGATCCGGGGACGCACCACCTTCTGTTTCAGTATCCACATCTGAGCCCACCTCTAGCGAGTAACTGTGCTCAGCTACACCGTGTAAATCTGTTTGATAGCCAGAGCACAGGATATGGGGAGTCTGACAGAATTCCATGTCTGGAAAAAATAAAAGTTCAGAAAAAAAATTTAGGAATGAAAAGCGATATACTTTTGATTTTCTCTTGGAGAATCTGTTTTGAGAATTAACATTGTGAATACTACAATAAGACTTTTTTTGGTCAGTGGCTCACTTTGCTATCTAATCTACTATAATGCAACTAAGAGTGCAACTCTAGAAAATATATAATACTGCACTGTAATTGTGCCCTTTCTCTGATAGACATTTACATTATAGTTCAAACACGTACACACCCACATGTCAATAGTAGTACATTGATTTACAACTGAAGTGAGTACTTACAAATACAGATATTTTCTCGTTTTTTGGCCAGAAAGGCAGAAAAACTCTAAAATTAATCTTAATGTGTTTTTATTATAGGGAAAGTGTAGCACATTCGCAAATAGAGAATTTACAAAATAATGCCTGAAACATTTGGTTAATCACAGGAGACAAAGAAAGGGTACTTACCATTGGCTTGCTCTTTGAGAGTGCCGTCCTTGCATATTCACACCAGTGGGTTTTGGTTCTCCAGTGCTGGTGGCCTACAGGAACTTCCTAGAAGAGCAGTGACTGCTAGGACTGTACAAGTACCATCTCATGACACCAAGTGATCAGAGATTTTAAAGAGTTGTACAGTGCTCTCAATACTTCAGTTACTCTTGGTAAACACCGTAACTGTAGGGCAGTAGAAATCCGAGGACAAACAGAAGGTGGACAGGACCCATAATGTGAATATGCAGAGGAAACATTCTCGAAGAACTACAGGTAAGTAACACACATCAGCAAATTACAACTTCCCTTTGAGGTAGCCTCTGCATATTCTCACTTGTGAGAATCCAATTACAAATGCAACTCCCAGGGAGTAAGACAAGAAGTTCTAATTAAATAAGGATTACAGAACTGCACTCCCTAATTGAACATCAGAACTGTGATGCCATCTTGAGAGACCAAATACAATATCAAACATGCATACAGTATACTTTCAATGTCTAGAAAAGAAACATTCAAGGCAAGAGGCATTGATAGAGACTCAGGACAAACACTCTCTTCTACTGTCATCCTGACCAAAGCTTTAATTTGCCAAACTAATCTACATACCATCCAGTGAGGGGAATAGTTCTTACTTTAACCATACCCTTTGAAGTAATAAAGCACCCTGGCATTTTCTTGAAGGTATCAACAAAAATCTACAATCCCAATTCTAAGCTAGAATATGCTGAGGTGGCTGAATTTTTAAGTCATCTCTCTCTGTATATCTTTCTTTTGCCATGAAAACAAGTGTCAGTTGTAGTGACAGCCCACACGGGCTGGCTTTCAGCTCAGGGCATGGCAACCTCTTTTCCAGAAGGCAGGCGAAGGAGGAGGACAGCAAAGAAAGAAGTGGCTATAGCCTCATTTTCCTATGCAAGAGTCGTGGAAGGTCATCCTTCCTCCCTGGTGTTGTCACTGCATCGGCTGGCCCATCCCAGCAGCAGGGGCCATCACTGTTCCTGCTCCTTTTGGAGTGCCAAGACAGGTATGGGGGCCCTCCAGAGTGCTCCCATCACCACCCTGATCTTTTCCCCTTGTTCTCAGGAGGACTTGGTCTCAGCCAGACACTTGAGAATCTGCAACATACTCCACCTGCACTAGCCCTGTTCTTCAAATCTCTCCAATGCCTTGAGGTTGGCTGCTGGCTAGAAGAAAAAGGGCCAAGATGCTGGGAAGCAGCTGCCTAGTTTCTGCAGCAGAGGCAGTATCTGGCATTTGAACTTTTATCTGCATTACAATGCAGTGTTCTTTATGTTCTCTGGGGCCTGTTTAAAACTAGCACTTGGCTGATTGGTAGAAGGAAGGAGGAGCAGTAGTACAAGGCAGTACTTGTAGACACAAATGGAAGCTGAGACTGGATGCTATTAGTTCTCAATCCTACACAGATGCTTGCAAGAAAGACTTTGAAACTTATAAGGCTCTGGAAAAAACTCTCCTTCCCATATGGCTAAGATGGTAAACACAAAAATTCAGTCTTCAGAGAAGTCATGTTCTTCTGAGATTTTCAAAGCTCATGAGGCATAGGAGACACAAAGGCAATGTCACAGAAGGATACTGGATATAACCAAGTACAGTGTTGCTCACACAACACCCCATTTTCAAGTATTGTTTTAATCATATACATGACAAACAAGCTTGCACTTGGTTTGGCAGAGCGCAGAGCAAATCTTTGTATGACATGAAGAGCACAGATATTGATGTTGGACACTGAACCATCACAGCTGCATTGCACTCCTAACTTGAACTTTCTTTCTGACAGCACTAAATGGATAACATCAACATTATATAAAATATGGTTCCAAATGGTGCACATCAATTCTTGTTTTTTCTTTACCAAATTAAAAAAAGGATTTGTACATAAACTAAGAATTAAAGAGCCAGGAACAGCCCCAGATTACCATTCCCAGACCCTAGTATCAGTGAAATACAGACCGAACCACATAAGCAGGCTGCTTCTACTCCACCCTGAAAGGACTACATTGTTCTTTGAAATTGAGGTTGTGGATGACGCTATTTCACCAAACATTTTTCAGTAACAGAGAGCTGAGTCAATGTTTTCCTGTGAAAGACCTGATTTATGGTTCATCTTAACTGAGCCGAGCTACTATAAAAAAGTTACAGGAGCTTGACCCCACGTACTGCACCTGTGGTCTGGAGGAAAGGTGAAAGCCAAATCTTGCCGGCAAGTAGCTAGTTTCTCAGATGCAGGGATAGTGTCCAGATTTTCCACTCCATCAAAAACTTATGATGGTTAACACATGCTTTAGCAGATGACATAAAAGAGATGAATAAATGTATACTGCCATTTTAAAGAAGTATATTATCAAAGAAAAATTAAGATTTAGCTGCTAAACCCATATAAAATTCAAGGAAAGTAAATTAGGCTCATGCATTTGGACAGTTGTGTTTGAACACCCTAACAGGTCTTCAGTGCTTCACATAAGCACTAATCAGAAGGTACATCCAAAGGGGGACAGTTTATTGATTTACATCAGGAACAATTATATTGAAAAACACACTTAATTCTTTCCTCATGAAATAAGAGAGCCAACAGGATTAATTATCAGCCTCAATACTGGTCTCAACGCTGACCGAGGCCCGCACTGCAGAAATAACCTCCAAGAAACTGCCCCATAACTTTTTTTTTTTTAAAACTCTCTCAGAATCCAGTATTATTCTTATTTTTTAACCTATTTTGTATGTTATAATATTGTATTTTATATATATATATATAAATGTGATTTTAACCTATTTTTGTAAAGTACTACAGCAACACAGGGTTCTCAGAGTATGTCTTTGTCAACTACATTACACCTTGGCATCTCAAAAAGCATCTTCAGAACCTCCTCCCACTTCAAAGCAGATTTCTACTTATTTTCACCAACTGAGGAACTTCCCTGTAATTACAAATCTTCTCATAACTTCATGGACCATGTCCGCTGATGCCAGGTCCTCAGAGAATAAGGATGCAGGCACTTCTCTACATGGATGTCCACTCCAGGCAGATGTTTGCCCCTAGCAGCCTGCAGCCCATGTACTCCATGTTTGCAATTGCATATGCCAAGGGGAAAACTCATCCCAGTAAATCTCACAAATGCTAATTAGATTATACATGTTTAAGAAGCACAGAATTTACCCTTTAGTCCATAAGTTAATTCAAAATGTAGTAGCTAACAGTATTTGAGCTTTTTTTTTTTTTTTTGGTGCAGCAGAAAAAAGTGACTTTTTTATACTATAACTGATATTCAACCAAAGTGTAAAACAATATATTGTTTTAATAGTCTATTTCTTAAATACACAAGCCTTTGAAGTATTTAAACTCCCATGGGAGGCATTTTCTGAAAAGCACTTCGAATGCCAAAAGTGGCTGCTTTTAGTCTGCATATCTAACCTTGTTACCTAAAATACTACATATTTCCACAAGGAGATAAAGTTCAAGTGGGTTTACGATAGATTCAGTCTTACCAAAAAGACATAGTTACAAGAGAAATGAGGGAACATTAATATGAAAATCAAGTTTTTGCATGAACTGTGGACAGAGAAAAAAAGGTTGCAGTTCTAAATGTATACAGAAGATCACAATAGGATTTTCAGCTCTTAAGCCTTGTAGAGCCTATTGTAACACAACTGTTAAAATTACAAGTATTGTATCCCTCATTGATACTAATTTCTTTGTAAAGAGTGTAATATATAAAGATATGTAAAATATCTAATGATCAAGAAAAGGAATGAAGGCTGGGTGCATTATATATAACTATATAGATCAGCATTTCAATTAATAGATCCCTTTCTTTCTACCTTTAAGCTACTTAATTTTCCTGGAAGAAAATCTTCACAGATGAGCAGTTAAGGAGAAGTTTGACCCCACTGGCCAGTGGTGCCTTTGCTATCTAAGGTGCTCACATTGACATGAGCATCAGGCAGCTGCACAGGCAGCTAGCTCTAACATTGCTCCCACTTTGTTCATCAGCTGAGCGCTACTGAAAACTCCAGATACGCTCACCAAATACTTATTACAGCATCAATTCAGCCACCAACTGACAAAATTTTCACGCTTATATAAAGCATTTATCCCAGTCCATTTTCATGACTATTTCATTGTCCTTTGCATAACCAGGAATAACTGTCTGCCAGCTACCCTTTCTGCAACCCTTTAGGTTTTTTTGGCTCAGGGAAAAACAAACCAACCAAAAAAAAAAAAAACCAACCCAAAAAATTACCCAAGTGAAAGACCATGTTGGTCCTGCTCTTCAACTTACTATTTCTACCAACTTAGTAGACTTGCAGCCTTGTGAAATTTCCATGCTGTTGCCATTTGCCAAGAATTTTGCTAATTTCCAACAACTAGGTGAAAGAGTAAATAAATATTTCAATAAATAAATATTTAAAATAAAGAAAAGACTGTCCAAACAAAGTAATAAAAGAGAATCACAGATCTAGTGTATAAACAGAGATAAGCATAAAGAACCTTCCTTTCAAATTTTCCTACTCCCTTAATGGAAAAATGTTATTTTCTATTAAAGACAAATAATACATATTTAAATTACTTAAATGACCTATCTGTTCAACCACAGAAAGAGCTTACAGAAAAATGTAAACTATTTATAAACTGAAATAGCTTTACAAGTTACTATTATGTGCTTTTTATGAACTCTATCATATAATTAAGCAATTTGGAGTTACATATTTTAGTAGTCTATTTAAATGTCATAGATTTAAAAATTTATTTAATCCTTAATTCTTGGTATGAGGTTGTTCTTATTCTGAGGATGCTCCCCACCCAAACACACACAAAATTAATTGTCCAGATCAAAATGTACAAATTGCTCTACCTCTGCAGATGTAATATTATAAAGGAGCCTAAGGAGCTCAAAGGCAAGGAGAAAATACCAATGCTTTGGAAGTTTAAATCCATGATACTTATTTTGGGCAGGTTTCCTTCTGCTTTCACACTGGAATTTATTTGAGAATACTGGGAATATCAGAGTCTGGGGAGCAGATCAGATGGAAAGATCCTGAACAATAATGGAAGGAATTCCAGAAAAGCAAATAATATACATTAACCTGAACAGCACCATGTTTTGTTAGTCACCAGGCTGGGGTCTGAAGGAGTGATAACGGGAATGCAGGGGAAAAATATCCCAAACATGCAGTTTTGAGGTTGGTGTAGGGTTCGGGATTTTCTATATTACACTGTGAATTTGTGTACGTTGTTTCACACTCTGAACTTCTGCCAATGGTTAATCAGCAAGCGCAACGTATGTGTTTCAAAATGAGAAGGCAGGCAGACCAGGAAGAGGAGGAGGGAGGGAGGAAAGAAGGGAGGAAGAAGTGTAAATCAAATGGGGAAAGTGAAGTTCACATTCATTTTTGGAAGCAATACATATGCACCCTCCTAAATGAGAAATTTTGAGGGCTATTGAGCACTCTGCTAAATTCAGTGTGTTCAATGGCCCTTAAAATTTCTCATTTCTCACCTGAGGACCATGGTTTACTGGCCGTACATTGGACTTGAGAATTAAATGGGCAGAGATCTTAAGCTACTTTATAAAGTCGTTTGTGTAACACAACCTGCTAGATAACTTTGTAAATGTCTTTGTGTGTTCACGTTTCATTTAGTCAAAGATGTTACTTGTTTCCATGTTGAGAACATGCCCTATCTTTCTTAGGATAATATAATTCAAAGACATTAAGCTTCAGTCACCATTCATACAAAAATCATTGAGGAAGAAGCCAAAAATCAATTAATTTGGAAAAGCACATTACACTGACTATTAATTTGCTTCAGAAACCTCATGTTTATCACCAGTTACACTATTACCACAGCCCAAACCATGTTCTCAGTTGCATTTATTTTAATTAAAAATTTTTATATACCTATTACACCTAAATAATAAGCACATAAAAGACAGCATTGGAGTTTCTATGCTTATATATCACATGCATCCTATTGCACATTCTCTTTTACTCTATTTCAAATTTTCCTTGCATTCCCTTATCTGTGTAGTTTATTTTCTTACAGTAATCTCTAGCTACTACCAGAGATGCTAGAAATTTAAAAAGAACATTAATAACAAATAAAGGAGGAATCAAAGAGGAATCAGTCTACTATAACACCAAGGAGTTTCATGAAATTTGCAGATTAGGCATCTGAGGGATTAGGAAAGGGGGCTACACCTTCAGGAAACTCTTCCGCTTGTGAAATTTATGAGAGACTCTTTTTTCCTCAGGTTTTCCCCCAGAGAAACCAGAGGATGCAGTTCCAATCTATGCCTCATGGCAGATATCTTTCTAGTCTCTTTTTCACGCTAATTCACCAAACTTAAAGAAAGAGGGCAGGAGCAGACTGAACCTTTTTTGAAAACACTCCTGGAGTTCTCAGATATTAATTTTAATCACTATTAAAATCAACATGAATAAGGAAATGTACTTCTCAAATGCTGCATGGAAATAAGGACATAGACATAGACAATTTTTTCTCCCCAGAAGTGGAATATTCTTTGTAGATCACTGGAAATTCCGAGTGTTAGAGATTTTGTTTTTTAAGAGATATTAGGAAGCTGCCAGAAAGGCGGCTTTTGGAGCTACAGTGTGAATGCAGTGGGTTTCAACTTCATTTAGGAAAAAACATTGCCATTATCAGACTGACGAGGAATTAAATCCTTCACGTTCAAATACATCTCCAGTACTGCTGGCTACAGCCTTTCCTATTTCTAAAGTGTGGCTTTACTTCCATTTGCAAGATTCTGTTAAAGAGAAATTTCTATGGCAGGTAGTCATAAATAACTCCCCTTAAATCAATTTTAGAGTTATAAAACCATAGCAAATGCCAGGAGTTAGCATTTAACCTACATTTCTGATAAAGGAAACCTACTTAATCTCAAATAACGACCACACTAACTCTATGCTATTAAAGACAACAAGAAAAAAAAAAATATCTAATTATCACAGATAAGAAAGAACCTCAATATAATTTGTGAGGTTAAATGAAGTTCTTCTACTGCTACAGATGAAATGGAGTTTGGAAAAGCTCGTCTTACAATACATTAAATTTAAATTTCATTCTCTATATGCAAAATTCTATTAGGAAATGAAGAATCTTCAAGAAAAAAAACCTGTTTATGAAAACTTTATTCTAAGAGAATTACATTACAATTTTCTTTCAAGAATTTTAAAGATTATTTGGTTCTGAACTAATTTTTCAGTTGTAAGTTTTGGCATTTATGTGTGTGTTTCAGGGAAGCAATAGATAACGGATCCTTTCTTCTTGTCATTAAATTTTCAAAAGTAAAGCTGGCCACAACCTAAGCCTGTAGATTTTCTTAAGTTTTTTATTTAGAAAAAAACAAACACCAAACCAACCACGATAAGACTTTCAAGGCCAGCAGAACTATGAATCAAATAATTTAGACCAGATTAACAAATAAAGCTCTTTGAAAGAGAAGAGCGTGAACAAATACCCTTCTGCAAGATTAACCTCAGGGTGTGACGCAGTGGCGTACTGCCAGCTTTAGTCCAATACATTTACAATTCTTAACAGGCAAAGTTACGGTTGTAGTTGTAACTAGTTTCAAAAACTATATGGCACTTAAAAGAGGAAAGATTGACAGAATTATTAAACAGAGTGTAAGCTGTTTATTAACATTCTTCAAAGCGAAATTACCCAGATTGTTGCTACATCCCTACAAACTTGAATTCAACACAGAGATGCTTTTCTGGTAGTAACTTCTGAATGTGGTTACACTTAAAGCAGAAACACTTTTATTCAAACATCAGTCTTAGAGGTTTCATGACAGATATCACTTTGTAATAGAACTTCAGATGGAAATATGCAATTAATTTCTACCAACAGTTCTGATTCTGGTTTATAAAATATTTTTAAAGTATAACTTCTGTTCCTAAAAATATTGAAGTCGGTTCTGTTAAAATTTCAGGTTTTTCTTTCCTTTCACCAAAACCTACAAAGATCTAATATAATTTTAAAATAGCTTAGGAGACTATCAAGGATACAACTACCCGTTTTCCTTTGAAGTGACACGAATGGAAGGCAGTCAGCAAATGAAGATGGGTTGGAGTGGAGGAGGGTGGTTTGTATCCCCTATTACCAGTTTCAGTGGGTCACTTCACCTATGAAATGGTGCAAGTGAGAGGAAGGCTTCTGCAAGGCTGCACTGATGAAGCTGCACTTGTTCACGTTCTACCTGACAAAACTGTTCAAAAGACAGAAAATTAGGAAAATATTTGCAACGGAGCAGGTATTGCAGAGGGGTCTAAGCACCTGGAGGCAAACTCCGTTAAAGGAAGGGGTGATGTATAAGGCAGTCACCAGCGTCACCGCGTGTGTCTACAGAAGGAGCAGCAGAACAGTGCCTTGTGTGCGAGAGCACAAAGACCAGTCGCTGCCCTGCCGTGACAGAAGCAAGGAAAATGGGAGCAACAGCCCCTCCTGGGGTGCAAGGTCCCAGGAGCTGCTCTTGGCCAGAGGCTCTTGCCCTCAGCCAGATGGACACCCAGCAGCCCAGCAGCAGGGCCCCGCAGCCTGCAACTCCCCCTTGGCAGCCTGTCACAGCCAGGCTATAGCTACCTTCGCGGCACAGCACGAGACATTCTGTTTGACTGGCTTTTTGTTTTGATCTCAGGAGCTTTCTAGAAGATTGCATGTGAATGGCAGATAGATGTTTTATTTTGCCTTTTGCAATTATTATGTCATAGTAGTAAGCTGCAGAAGTAAATAAATAAATAAGGCTTTACTTTCCTTTCAAACCTCCACAAGCAGAAGGGTTCAGAAAACTAACGAGCAACCACAACATTTGGGCAAACAGTGTGTAGAGAAAGAGGGTGCTGCTTGCTCCGTGTTCCACCAGCCCCAAGCACGTGGCTGGCCCTGGATGGAAAAAGGTGAAGCAGGAAGAAGAGATTCAATGCAAGTAATTGCCCCTTCAAAAGCAACAAACCTAAGCCAGGATTAGCATGTGTATTCTTCCCTTTTTGCTGTGAATCTGCTAGAAATCCAGAGCACCAAATGGCTAACAGAAATCAAAAGAGGAAAAGCTGCTAGTGAAACACAAAAGACAGCACTAGCAAGAGTGAGTATCTTTGTAAATCTTGACAGACGCTCCTGGCTTTGAAAGGTGAACCATTTGCCGTGATTTTTGAGAAGTCAGGAAGCATAATGAAACAGAACAAGTGGAAACATAAACGCTTGACCCTTTCTGATTACTCAGGTAAAAGCTCGAGAAATCCCAGACTGCAAGCTTCCAGTGTCACCAGGTCTACTGGTCACAGCAAGCAGACACAGACACACAGCCAGACAACCTCTTCAGACCTTGGGGATCAACATCACAAATGCTGTCAATCCTCAAAGTATATCTCACACCTCTCCTAGGAATCCCCAGCTAAAATGACTAATGCCTAATGGAGCCAAAATTTGAAATTTTCACTCATCGTTCTCTTGGTGGGA
>JAVJGJ010000034.1:6358058-6374209 GCA_035590215.1 Microhierax caerulescens | reverse complement strand
TCCCCTTCCTTCTTCAAGTGTTATGTTTACCAAAGGGACTTCAATAACACCAGTTCAAACTTAAGGGTCAGCTCTAGTGCAGTTTAAGTAATATTAAAATAATGTGATGGAATAATTAGTTTTGCAAATCTTATTTTTTATATGTACAACTACAGTAACTATTTTTCAACTGTTCAGCTAATTTCCTTCCAAGCCCTTTATTAGGTTTTCTAATATTTCCAGATATTTCTTCTACACCATATTTCTGTAAATAACTATAAAATTATAAAGACTATAACATTCTATCTCAGCAACTGAAAAATAGGGTAATTTTTGGTTTTACACCATCAAGATGCATCAAAGTATCTCAGCTGAAAGCTGGAGGTAGAGTCATTCCAGGTGTGCATCCCCATGAAATATTGTGGTAATCTTACATCAATATCACACAGCATCATTATTATTTGAGTTAAATAAATAGCATTTAAAACATATTTTACCCTAAAACGCTATCATTGTTACCAAGGAAAGATGAAAATCTGAGACATTTGTGTCAGCATAATAAAATTCTTAAGCATATGATATGGTATCTAGAAAATTTTCCATCACAAGATTTGATATAGAACTCCAAAAGAGAGAAGTACCATCATGAAGCGGAATGAGGAGGATTCCAAAGCACACCAAGTCAAAAGACCTCTGTACATTTTGATGAAGTTTAAACAAGTGCTGTGAGTCTCTATGATCTGTCATCAAAATTTAACCACACTTTGGGAACACAGCCCCTCTATGAAGAAATAACTCCAGTATTTTTATGTAGTTAGGAGCACTTGACTACATCTTTTGCAGCACTAAACCTCTTTGATTTCCTTGCCCTTTCTTAATGTGAGTTCTAATTGCTTTAAAATAATAAGTGGTTTATGTGGGTATATAATACTCATTTCAGCAGCTGTTCTAGTTGCTGACTTTGAAAACTCCAGCCTGTGATTTAACCACATAGCATTTTTATCTTTCCCACAGACATAGCCATATAATTGATACCTGGGAAATAGCAAATCATTGACCAGTAAGCATTAAAATGTGATTGCTCACCTTTGAAAATTAGCAGGCAGGCACCTGCTCTTTCTAATGCTAATCACAGGTAATGTTGACTATCCACAGCAAAAAACAAATCCCCTTCATCATCAAATAAATGGATATATTTGTATTGCTAATGTGTATAAAAATGGTTAGGAGGCTGAATACCTGACGTGAGATAGCTAGCTAGAAGTTGAATTCAACAACTTCCTTTGCTAGACAAATCCTGAAAAGGAAAATTTTAAAAATGAAATAATTTGGAACTTAACAGACTGGAAAACACAGGAGGCAGTGCCTAGTATGAGCATTCCCCATAAAAATTGCTTCTCAAGTTTTCCAGCAGCTGTCTTTGAGGCTTTTTTTTTGGAATGAATAGAAGAGGCGCACCAGTAGCTGCCTTTGCAGCTAACATACCTTGTATTCTGCTGCAGTGGGCAGCTGAAAGCCTGCAAGCTCACCATAATTCTTGGTTCTGCGAAGCTGCTTGATCAGTGACGCTTGGGAAGAGACAATGTTATAAGCCTCCACAGCAGCTGAGAGCACTCTAACCCCAAGAAAATAAATCAAACCAAAAGGGCACTAACAGATTAGCCTACAGTGGCCCTGTAAACTCTTCCATGCCCTGAAGGAAAGCTTGCCATAGGCAGATAAGCAAAGCTCATGTTCTGCATTGCTGGAAATACTTTGTGCCTCTTTATTAAAAAAAATCACACAGTTGGAGGTGAACTAATTTGCGGTGGTGTAGACATTAACACAGAAGGCACTTAAAATGTAATTAAGCCATGATCAGAAAAGGGACACATAAGGGAGAAAGCACTTAAAACAGAGACTCCAGGGAAATACCAGATTCAAGCAAAAATGAGAGCAAATGTGTATTAAACCATGTTCAGAGACATTTATATAAAAGAATTTGTGCAGATATCAATTCAAACACTAAGGCCACAGCTCACCAGGTAAAAAAGAAATACACCTTTGTTTTAGATAGCCTTCATGTGCTTTAATGCACACCCCGGAGGCACTTCTGACAGAAAGAAGAGGACCCTATCCTGCACCTGAGCAATTCTGAATCACGCTGGGGATCTAAGAACAAGAATGCTACAGGAGCATTAAATGTCTCAATTATTTTTGGTTTATTCTATAGAAACACACTTTAGCTCTACTGTTAAAGGACGGTATCAGCAACTATTCCATATACTGAAAAGCACAGTTCACACATACACTTGCTATATTGAGGGGGAAAACAACACAAAAAGAGTAAAAACTTGTTACTATAAACATCACAATCTTGACTTAACACATATAACAAATTCCCATTGTGACAAACTCCACAGTCTAGAGTTATTTAGTGATAGTCTACAGAATTTAGTACCCATTTTCCCTTAGTGTTAATTATTTTACAAGGAAAAAAATATATCAGAAAAAAATACAAGCTAATATCTAGTTACGTAAGGAATTGTTTCCAGATTTTTTTAAAAAAGTAAATGCTTAAATATCTTTTTGTACAAAGGTTTCTTCTAGCAGACAGCTTTGTGTGTTAAACAGACCTTAAGGCTCTTTTCCATTGTTTTTTTTCCTACAAAATGTGTTTCATGCAAACCTGCTGAGTTCAGAGTCTTCACAAGAAACAGTTCTCCCAATAGGGTACAAGTCACATGTGGATTTTGCCTTTTTTTCCCATTATCCACCATTCAGTACTGTCTCATTTCCCTACCAGCTGTGTCACCATTTCCTAGCTGCACCACCTCGTACTGTGTCCGATATTAGACACCGCAGTGACAAAGCAAATGGGAAATAAACAGCACAGCTGATCAGGACAACTGCCAAAGGACGCAGGCAGCACTTCCAGAAGTGGTTATGAGCAAACAACCCCACAACATTCATTTGTAGGAGCTTAAATCACTTCTCTTTAAAAGCATAGCAAGATCCCCTCTGACTCGATTCTATTCAGATGGAGCTCCTATAAATCAGTCCGATTCCTATTTCAGTAAACACATGAAGAACTGAGCACTGAATTAGGGGCAGGTATTTCTTTATCATGGAGCTCCCAGTGGAGGGAGAAGGAGGGAAGGAAGGGCTTGGACTCAGTGGCTTTGAACACGAGGATGACTCAAAACCAAGAAAGATGAACAGCAAGCTGCCATGTAGCAATTGAACACAGGACAAAGAACCTTTTTCACCAGCTTAATAAAAAGTACTTATTTGAACTATCTATCCTATCAACAACACGCATATTTAGAAGAATATGTGCATCCCTCATCATTGTCCCCTTCCACATCTCACTGGTTTCTTTCAATTCAAAATGAGCAATGCTTAAAGAGCAAGGAATGAATGGATGGACACCAGGACCAAAAATAAAGCATTGGATAAGGAGCAGCCTGTTGATGCACTGCTACTGAAGAACTTCAGAGATGCTGGTCAGAAAATTTCACAAGTCACCATTTTCCTGTTTAATACAGTTGTCTCCTTACTTAGACTAGTTTGCTGAAATTATAACAGGCAGATTTGTTAAGGATGGTTTGAGGCTGTTTTTTTACAAAATAACGATACCAATACTGTAAAATTGTGTTGAATGTTCCCAAAGACACCAAGTCAGTAAACACAGAGCTTGCAAAGAATCTGCTGCTGAACTCTAACCACTTCAGACACTGATCTCTAACTGCTGTTATTGCAGGTCCTTTTTATTTAGCACCTTTATTCATTTTAATAATATTTACACAAAGTACAGCAGCCTCTATGTTCCTCTTTTCTCTTTAGTAGGATTTATTAGCCATTATAATATTTTATGCATAAAATTATCCTAAAAAGTTCATAAAATTGAACTGAAATATAGGTACTTGCTAGCAACATTATTTCACTCAGTTGACAGTCTAGATAAATCCATTACCATAGCAAATTTAAAAGACAGAGATTTCTTCCAGTAACTAAAATCCTTGAGGAAAAACTTGAAAATACTGTAATATAATGTGTGAACACTCAATTGATCACAATAGATATCTACATTGGAGCACCAAGTCACAGCAAAGCAGGACATTGTTCATGCCACATGTGCTGGCATTCAGGTGTGGGATTTAAGGCAGCACATGGAAAGATGAGTGGCAGGTGCCTCTTTTTTTTTTTTTCCTAAACCAACAGGTATTGTAGAAAGGAAGAGTTTTCTAACCCTCACCATGGTCATTTGATCCAGATCTGATAAAGCAGATGATGGAGCATTATTAAAGCATGAGGAACCATAACCTTCATGCTGCCAGAACAGTGGCAGAAATGATGGTGGTGCGAGGTTTGGTTTATCTGATTGGAGCTGTTCAGGGATGAAGGCTGACTAATATGTCACTGGAGAGAGAATAATGTTAGAGAGAATTGGCCAAAGCACACGACTCAGCCTAGTGGTCCAGCACAGCTGTATAACACACAGATGGGTGCTGCGTCGGATTCATGAACTGCAGAAACTGCCTGCAGGAGGCAAACCTACCTGTCTTAGTTTCTAAATACAAAACTGAAAACTAACTAAATAGTTTTTATATCCCTGAAGGTATGCTCAAGCCCTGCTCATGGCTTTGAGCAGCCTGGGCTAGAGGAAGTTGTCCCTGCCCGGGGCAGGGGGGTTGGAACTAGATGGCCTTTGAGGTCCCTTCCAACCCAAACGATTCTATGATTACTGCTATTATTTCAGCAAGAAGTAAACAGCACTGAGGTACCCAATGCCACCCCTCCCTCTTCTCCACAAGTCCAAAATCTTTTCCTGTCAGAGAATATCTTGCTTACTTAAGAGTAATAAAACTTTTCAGAGATGGCTATTGCAAAAGGTGCAGTCTGTCTCTGCCAATTTCTTTGCTAGTGGCACAAGCCTCTGGCTAGCTGAGGTGAACACCTGGCAATTGACCCAAAAGCACAATGGCCACCACAGTAGGACTGAAGCAAGCCAGTTTATTTATAAGCTTTTCTTTCTTTTTTTCCCCTTTCTCTTTTTTCCCTTCTTTTTATCATTTAAATACATGTTGTCAGACTGGGAAAGTTTAAAAAAACCACCAAACACCAACCCCAATTCCCCACTCCCCTGCCCCAACCTAAAAGAAAATATTTGCATGTCAGAAGCCCTCGAATGTTTGATTGTTTGTTTAAAAAAGCAGTGCAGAAAGCTGACTGGACCACTTTGAAGGACCTTTTCTTTCATGACCAAAAATTAGCTGAACAGCCACACGAGGTAACAGGGACTTGAGAACACAGAGCAGAGCCCAACAGGACAGTGAAGGAAAAAGGAAACGCTGCCTTTATCTTCTCAGTCCAAAACAGCCCAGTGAAGCTATGACAACCCTTAAGTGCAAACCAGCAGTATTTAAGTAACAGTAACTAAACCTATCCTGCGGTGAAGGCAGCGGGAAGGGTCCACGTGCTGTATAACCGCCGACATGGATGCTCTAGAGTCACATGGAAGGCAGACGTGATCCAGCCTGCTGCACCGAGCTGTTGCTGATCTGTCCCTGTGCCACCCGCGGGAAGTGAGGCAAACTTTGGTACTGGACAGTACCCATTACAGCAATACAAGTGTGGAGAGGAGCCAAGAGAGGTTTAAAAACATGCATCAACGAGATCTTCAGGAGTCTGATCCAGCAGCTAGGACATAAAGATGGTCCAATAATTCAGTAAGTAGTTGGGATTCTTTCATTGTCTGAAAACAGATTTGTTTTCTAAGCGTAGAATAAAGACCAATTATTAGCATCCTTCTCCCTGCACCTGAACTCTACGGATCAATAGCCAACAATTAACTGCAAACATTAAGTCATCACTACTACAATATGAGCTTAAACTCATGTCACACCTCTAAGCATAATTCTCACTGATATCAGGAATAACTGTATCCCCAGAATCCACAGTTCAATTAATCCTTTGAGAATCTGTGTGCAAACCAAACCAACCAAATAAATCCCACAAATATTTCCTTTCCAAAACCACTAATTATATGCTTCTGACAAAACATTGCTCAAGGTTAGGTATTGACACATGCTACAATATGTAATTTGTAGTGTACTACTATGTTGCTAAAGACAGAAAGATTATTTTCTGCTTTGCAATAGTATGACTAGTGAAGTCAAAGGACTGATTGTATACAGAATTAGTATTAAAAACAGACCTGTGTTTTCCCTATTTTTATCCATAAGTAGAAATATAAAATCAATTTTGTCCTGTGTCTTCACAGAAAAATTAATCAGAGAAGGAATAGTCTTAGTCCAAAGACCAGAGAAAAATACAAACGGCATGTCAGCTAGTTTCTCTTAAGACTAAAAAAACCTAAACCCATAAAAATTAATGTATTAATTTATTAAGGAATTTAATCACTGCGAAATGAACTTTTAAGAAGATCAATAAAACTCCCAAAATATCTTAGAAATTTCCTCAAGCTAAGTTTAAATGTTGAGGAAGCAAGAAAAAACACTAAGCAGCCATCAGAAAACTTTCTTGGCATAATACATTCCTGAATAAAGGTGTTTAAGTTAGTATATTCAGTCAGCTTTACCCGCAGAAGTAGTACGATGCTGAAAGTTTTGCTTGTGCTAACTGGTTAGATGAAGGGTATGTGATGGCAGTCACAACGGGAGGTGGAGTGCTCATAACCATGTAGCTATATACTCTGTTCATCATTATTTTTACACTAGGTAACAGACAAGATGGTCATCCAAGATACACTCACATGAATGAGGATTTATCCAGGAAGAACAGGAAAAGATTTTCCTTTTTCCTTTCTCAATTGAAATACAAGGATTTTTTCATACCATGCCCTTCTCTTTGTGGATTCTGTATTTCCTTCCAGAGGGCTAAAGATAAACAAATTCTGTAATCTGTCCCCAAGTACAAAATGAGAAAAGGAACCAGGGCGAGAGGAAATTGCTAACACATTTTCCAAGCAGCACAAGGGAATACCTCTGGAGGCAGCTATAAAGACAACATTTCTAATATTTATCTACTTAAATTCTCAGTAACTCCAATTGCAAAGAAAAATCCAAACGGGTCCAAAACTAGCAAGCATGAGCACACATTTCGATCTCTGCATTTCTTTTAATATTCTGCATCTCCATATGTACAGTGAAATCTCAGAAAAAAATTCTGGCTCTTTTTCTAGACTCAGTAGGGTAGGGTACAAGACTGTACCTTGCACAAGTAATGCAGGTAAAACTTGCATTGCATTACATCAATACTACATGCATATCTTTCTGTACTTTTACATGCATTTGTAGTATGAATATGAAAATTCCCACAGAAATCACAAAATAAAACCATTATTGAGAACTTTTTAAATTAATTCTTGCCTCAAATTGAACAGATAACTGTGTGCAGGGCAATATACAATCCTTTGATTTCTACTAAAAATTATTACGTAGCGATCAATTTCTTTACTTTCATTACTAGGAAGGATTAAATGTATGTCCCCAAATTACATTACAGAGGATGACATAATCAGTGTTCTGATATGATTTTTATAAAAAATTTTGGAAGTTCTCTTGTCTTGATTACAGCAGCATAAGAAGTTACAGAATTGTTTTTCTTCAACAGATGGTGAAATAAAGGGATCAAGCTAGCAGACATCATTCATTCCATGCAAGCAATTGAAAAGAAGGAAAAAGTTTGATATTGTCAAATTGAATGAAGTGCAAATGTTTTAAACAATATTTGAAGTTGCTCTTTGAACAGAATGTAAAAACTTTCATCCCTAAGTAAAGTGCATGCATGCTTCACAGGCCACAAAAAGGCATCTGAAAAAACCCCACCATCTTTTCTGCATTATTGTTGTCAATTGTGTTTTGAGTAATCACAAATGCTTATTCTATTATTTATCTCTCTCTTGAACAACACTGAAGTAAATCAGGCAAGCCTCTTGCATAAGGTCAGAAGTACAAAATTCTACAGTTAATCAGGAAAGCACGTGAGCTTCCATTTTAAAACTTAGAAAAAAAGTTACAAGTAGAAAATTGAACAAACTAAGAAATTAACGTATCCATAAATGACCACTCCCTATGTTACCTGCACTTCCACTTCTGTAACTTTTATCCATAACAAAATCTACTTCTAGAATACATTTTATTACATTATACCGTTAAGAAAATTGTATGTGAATAATCTTTGCTCTGTAATTTAAAATGAAGAGGACCTTCAGTTTTTATGTACTTGTAAACAGCAACCACTTTAATACGATGAAAGTATTTAGAAGCAACGGAGCCTTAAGAATTTCTGGCAAATATTTTCCTGTTTATGTTGTTGTCCATAGGAACTGTACATCTGTATCAGGAAGCCAAAACCATCAATATTTGAGAACTGCTAGAAAACATAAATAAAACCTTCTAATAAATTATGTAGATTAAGCACATTGTGCCACTTATTCCTTTACTTTCATACCAATGCATCTTCATTTGTTTGAATGGAAGTAATCTTAAATTATGTATGAAATAGCGAGAAAGAGTGTGGCAAATCGAGTGAATAAAGAACTCTGCATCAAGTAGGAGAACTAAAATTCAAATAAATTTAAAAATCAGATAAAAATAGATTAACCTCAGTTAACTAAAATCAAATGTTATTAACAGAAGTTTTGCAGAGAAGTTCAGGAATCTGCAATGAGTTTTTCTCTATGTTTAAGATTACACTAACTTTGCCATCTGTGGTAGCTTCTCAACAGTAAACACTACATCTTTTTGTAAGCACAAGGATAGATTACATTCCAGCTCTTCTAGCAGGCCACTTCAATTGCCTTACTGCTTGTCCAAAAGGCAGCAGGAACATGTCCACATGGTCCCAATTATGTATGCTCTGCGACGTTTAGAAATGCCACCTACAGGAAAGCAGAATAACTTTGAGCATCTCTAGTTTTTTTTTAAGTTGATTCACTCCTGTTGTTACTTGTTTTCTATTATTTTATTTCCAGGAAAAGTGTCTTTACTAGCAAAGTGATATAAACAATGGCTGAATCATGAAATACAGCACCTCCCACTTAGTTTCTTTGGAAGGAAAGCTCTGCACAGTTCACAGTACACTTCTGTGTTAAGAAAGCCCGAACAGCAGGGAGGTCTAGATCCTTCTCCACTCCCAGGTATGCAGGAAGGGTGGTTTTGGGACTCAGTCTCAAAAACAGACTTGTCCCACTTCCAGGGGCCATGGGCAGCATAACCTGAGGCTACTTCTCTTTAGCTAGTAACAGCTTCCTCTACAGCTCTCATCTGTAAAACGTGGTGAAGTCCTGGCTCACGTGACTGGGTTTTTCTTGGCAGTTCAAGAAACATGTGTGAAGCTAAGCATCTTACATCGATTAAGTCAGTGGCAACACAACCTAGCTGTCCAGCTTTTCAGATATTACCATTTTCAGTTATCAGAAAACAAGACTAGGACTCGTGTAACAGCCTATTTCTGAGCACAGTATTCAAGACAGTCCAGTTGCTTATGTTCTACCTTACAGATGCAACTTCTGTAGCAGTTACAAATTCCAGTATATTAATAATCAATAAAGCACAGTTAATCTTTCAAAAATTCTACAAAACTTAATGTTTATATCTCATTAGTTCTTGTGCTAATATTACCATTTGAATTCACTGGCTTCATACTCTCTTGGTGATTTTCACAGCAACTGTTTATTTTGCTAAGTGACTTTTCTAGGTCCTAAGACCCTTTTTCCTGATGTTACAGCTGGAAGCGACTATATCAGCTGTACTGGGTATTCACTTTTCTTATGTAACTGGTGCTTGGGGGGTGGTGGTGGAAGAATCAGCCTGCTGGTGTTAAACATTACCTTATTCCTTCCATGCTGTTTTTTCCATCTGAGCTAAAGGTACTTCATCTACTCACAAAGCATTCCTAACGAGTGACAGTCAGCAGGAAACTGATTTTTGAGCAGCTTCCAAAAAACCTGAAACTTCGAAAGAAGAACCTTAGGTTTTCAATCACATTCACAATTTATTTCACATAAATATCTATAGAGCTAAGTTCAGAAATATTTGAGTCTCATTCGCAAAAGAAAAACCAATTCAAGCTCTAAATGAGTTAAGACACACCCACCCTGTTTATCCAGAAATGCAGCAATGTCATCAACTCACTGAGGCACTTCTTGACAGTTCTTTGAGAAGTACAAAATATGACAGATACACAATTGAGAAACCCTGGGAAGAAATGTTACTTTGTTTCAGCATCTGCTCTATAAATGAAGATAAGCAAACCAGATTTCTAGTTCCAGAAAATAAGACAGCTCTTCTTCGTTTCAAAAAAGAGTGACATGAAAGACACAGCAAGAGTATGTACATTAAAACGGCTTGTAGGACAAGTGCAGAGCCGTTCGCAGGTTCCCATGCTCTGTGATACTGCCTTCAGCACTGTCTTGATGTTTGTTCACATCTTTGTTTTAACCTACAACAGAGCTTCTTGGGCACTTTTAAATGTTACAGGAAGAGGCTCTATTAATATAGCGAGAACATTCTACAGATATAATTTCAGGCTTTGACAAGCAGAATTCCAAAGAATACTAACTCAAAAATTTAAGCCTCTGTTGTGCTTACTCCATTAGTATTGGGCACAGGTTACTGTAAGGATTGCTGTATCTCGATTTCACTTACACTGGCTGGGTTACTCTTCCCTCCTGATTTTATTTCTATGATTTCTGGCATTTTACACCATGGAAAATTAGTCATTCAGAGAAGAGAAGAGAAATTAGGACTGTCGTTTGTATCTGTTCACTGACAAAAGGATTGTTAAGCTTGTGTAACATTCAGAGAATGCTTTTTTTATTCCTTAGATGAGATTTGTTAGCAGGGGATTGGAAACGCACTGTGATCCTTCTCTAGTTTATTTCCTTTCTCAGTCATTTTTTTCTCCTCCCTTTTCCCCTCTCTCTTGGATATTCGCTTTTTAAATCAAAAGAATCACTTATGAGACTGGAACTATTTTTGATCATACAAGGCATTTTTTTTCACTGAGTTGATGGCAGCTACTCTAAGATTGGAAGCAGCATTACGGGAATGGTTACAGCAGGTTACAAGCTTTTGTAACAGTCGTGATCTAGGAAGGGAGCAACCACTTCAGCCTTGCGGGAAAAGAGTCTCTTTGTACATTCACTTTGCTCGTGTATTTTGATTTGATGAAGGGAAAGTATTCCTTCCATGAAATTTTAAATGAAGCCATAAACATATAGTTTCCTCACCCCAGTTATTCCAGGGAGAGAAATTTTCAATTACTTGGCAAATCAAGAAAGAAGATCCAGAGGGGGTCTAATTTGAAGTGCAGCTTGCAGCTTAGGGTTTGCAGCTATTCCCCACCCAGAGGAGAAAGCTGCAGTCCAGGAGGCCACAGGGAACTGCTCATCGCACTGTTTTTCTCTGGTAGACAGTAACATCACCGTGATTAGAACACAAGTAGCCAAACAAAGCCCAGCCCAGTAAGCCAGGAATCCCTATTTCTGCAAGGGCATACACGAGGAGACAATGCACTAAAGCTTTGGGAATGTGGAGTCTTTTACTCTGCCTCATATGTAATTTTTTTGGACAACATGAAGCTCATAAACACTCAGAGCAGATGGTGTAACATACAGCAGCAGGAGATGGAGCTTATTAGCTATCGCTTCCTCCCGCTAGCATACAGCCCAGAAGAACCTTTAAATCACCCTCTACTGAAAGTTGAGTCCCTCTCACGAGGCAGCACGAGGGATATACTGTGTGCCCTTACACAGACACCACTTTATTACACTTCAAGTCCCCGCTCTAAAGTCTGCAGGTAAAAAAAAAAAATAAATGCTTAAATTAAGTTCTAAGATTTTCTAAAATAAGCAAAATAACATTGTAGACAACATTAAAAGTCTAAAATTCAAATGTCTGGCATTTGCAAACAAGTGAAAAAAGATTCTAATAGTACAAATACTTCAACAGTCTTGAGACAAAAGCCCTACCCAGTAATAGTATGTTACCAGAAGTCTTCTATGTTATTTTTGTATTTTCTTCCTTAAATTATAAAATTTCAAGAAAAGCACTTGCAAAAATACCTGGTTTCCTTTGTAATCAGCCTCTTCCTACCTTCCTCTTCCAGAACTCAGGAATGTTTCATTCCACTGTATTACAGTCACCTCCCACAATAACTCCATACATAGCTCTAAACATATTATGCAGCATAAAGGTAAAAATCCCATCCCCTCATTAACCCACAGACCTCATCATAGGAAAATCTTGGGAACAAGAGAAGTAAAAAAAATAGCCAGTTGAAGAGTTCAAAACTACCATATTTCTAAAAGCTTGCATAGCAGCAGCTCTTCCAAGAGAGACTTTTTCTTTTCAATTGATATTTTTTCTTATCCTTTTCAAAACCAATGATCTCCCCTCCATCTGCAAACATAAACAATGCATTTTACAGTGTCCTGTTTACATGTCAATAAATAGCCATTATATTATTTTTTACTCTGCTAGTCTCTATCACATGAATACTACTGGCAAAGGCTCCAAAATACACAATTAACAGGTAGAGCTACACTGAACTCTTCTACCCTGTTCCATTGACTACCACGTCAGCACTGAGTGCTACATTCTCAATATCAGCAAGAGTTTGGTGATGCCCCCGATAAAATGTTTCCCTTCATTAACTGCTCTTTGTGAAAGTTTAAAAGCAAAGAATCCTAAATTCCCCCAGATAAGTGCTCCAAATCTCTACTAAAATGACGGTAAATCACAGCCACTCTGTTGGCATCAATTTCCTCTTGAAGGACTCACATGACCACAGACTTGTGGCACGTTCAGAGTAGTACTCTAGTCTGTATACATAAGAGATTTGGATAGAAGCTAATAAAGATCGGCTTATTAACCTTTAGATGTCATTTAAAAATAAAGTAATTGAAACAAAAAGCACACACTACATGCAGTGCAAATTCAACTCTGTAGCTCTGGTGTGGACACAAAGCAGATCTGCTGTCCTGAATGGATTTACATAATTCCAAAAGCAGAGAAGAAAATGGCTATTATGTAAAAAGCATTTGTTACTTCACAGATGACAAACAAACACCGTGACATTTTCCTGACAGGACAATTTCCTACCAGCGCTTGTCAGCACTCCTTACATTTATGTCTATGATGATAAGTAAAACTGGTTTTGACTGGTCATATGATGTTACATGCGTTTAAATCTTCCTTCCTGGTAAGCTTAAATTTGCCAATCTTTAAACCACAGCACAACAGACCACCAATTTTTGCATTCAACAAGTAGTTTTTCCCCTGTAGGGAAAGGAAGTGTTTTTCAGCACTGGAACATTCCTATTGCCTACATATCCCCACCATTACTAGAACATAAGGGAGGGCAGAAATGAGAATCAGATGATAACAGCAGTAAGCTAAAACAATCCAGGATGAAATAGAAGTGGCCTTAGGCTGAAGAGCACAGCTCTCTCACATTGTGACCCGGCCTTTTCATGAAGCCAAAGAAAAACTTTGAACATTTAGCTGGATCTGTTTACCTATTGCTCCTGAAGATAATTTCTTCAGGAAAGAATACTTTCTCTACAAAACATTTATTACATTAGCAATTTGCAGCTTTTGGCCTACAAAAAAAGTTTTCTTTACTTCTTGAGCTAAAAGAAGAAAAGGTCAATTCTTCATGAAGGACTCTAAAAAATAATTTCCTAGAATACTAGTAGTGCTGATTTTTTTCACACAGATTTACCAGAAAATACTTGCTGTTGGATCCTCATGCTAGGAGTAACTCCAGTTTGCTTTGCCCATAATGTAGTTCAATGTATTTGTCTTGCCAGGAAATACATGTTTGCCTAACCAGAAATTTACCGCCGTATGCTCATATTGTTAACAATCAATAAACTTTATCATGCCAATGACTCAATCCCAGATGCTTATCTTATCAGGAATTCATTCCTCTAAACTAGTGTTTTCTACAAATCTATAATTAAGCTAAAAGCCATACAGCTTTTCTGTATTGCCAGTATTTGTAGAGTACAGCTCCTTTCATATTTACATTAGTGGAAACAGAGAAAACTGTGGAAGAAAACCTCTTAATTATGTGAATGCGTCACAAATAAGCTAGAAACTTAATCAATGTATGGTACAACTATAAGGACTTTTTACCTTGCATCCAGGTCCGTCAATGAGCTTCCTAGCAAGAACATTTCTGATGTCTTCTGTCAATTCTACCCCATCTCTTTCAAGTACAAAACACTGTGTTTACCGATTCTTCCAAGAATTAATTTACTATGTTTGCCAATATCCCCAAACTATATGATACTGGGTCTGCCAGGAATTTACTTTGCAAGATCTTCTTGCCAAGTTGAGGTATTGCAGATTTACATATTTTCAAATAAAGAGGAGTCTGAACATTCCAGTGACTAAGAGAATGCATTTTAAAGATGTACACAGTATGCAATTAGCACTGACTCTTCAGGAGTCAATGATGCTTTGTCAGGAGAGACTTGTATCTGCTCACATTGAGTTGTTACGCTAGTAAAACTTAGCTCAACTTGAAACACTCTATGGTGTTATTTGTTAAATCTGGAATTGTCAGATAATTACATGTTTCTGATGCAAATAACTCCAGAGACATAATTTATCTTGCACTGGACTCTCCACGAGGGACATCAGTAGCAGAGCTCAAGAGTAACACCTAGAAATCATTGCTCAATCGATAAATTCTGTACTTACTGGGATTGGGTTTTTTTTTTCTTTCTTTCTTTATTATATATTCCTATATTCCTACCTATAAGATGTGTGAAACCATCCAATAAATCATTCCTCTTTGAAGAGTAAGATTTGTGATACAATTTCAGGAATTGTAATGAGTACAAGAATATTAAAGCAGTTAAGTATTCCATATTTCGGTATTGTTTTCAATCTGTAAAAATATTTTTTTTTGTAATTTGCTAGACTACATGGCCTTTCAAACAAAACTCTGACACAAAAAATGTTTTGGAAAATATTAACAGTGTTATTCAATTCTTAGGATATATTTGAGAACTCTGAAAATGCTCCCTTGAGTTCATGCCACGTAGAGGTCTGGTTTAGGGTGGTTGCCTACATATGCAAACACATAAATATCCACACGGAAAGATTTTACATAATCTCAGATTTTAAATGAAACTCTTCCTAGAAATAAATCCTCAATATTGATAGCACCAATGAAATAGTCAAACTGCTCATAACAGAAAACTTTGCAGAAACTGCTGAGAGACTTTGTACTCTGTACTTTGAACAATGAATCACATTTTACTCTGAAGCTATTTATTAAATTCAGGTGACTGCCCAATCTAATTTATATAACTTACCATTATTAAGTAGCCAATACAAATTCTTCCAGTTTCCATAAACATCTAAATTGGTGATTATTTTCACAACACTAACTAGATCAGTATAAATACCCCTACATTTTTTCCTGTTATAAGCTTCTCTTTAGTGATTTTTTTTTTATTCTGAAACAATTTTCTTCTCACTTTTCCATCATTAGAGCTTGTTTGATTGCTATCTCACCCTTCATCATTATCACTTCATTCAAAACTGTTACGATGTGCCTGTTTTCTCATCTATTCTCACACTTTCCATGGATGAAGTTCATGGATTTTATCCTCACTGTGCAAACCATTGATTCATGCCACACTAAGTACCGGGTACTATTTCAGTTGTACCAGCAGCTAGTGAAGAATATTACATTGCTACCTGGGGATACAACTACAGATGACCCTTTAGCTTTAATACGTAGGGTTTTTTTATGTAATAGTCTTAAGCAATGCCATGGTACACAGCACTGTCCTTGCAGAACAATCCTCTTTGAAAAGGGAAACTGTGGGGGGGCTGGGTTTCATTTTTTTATTTTTATTTTATTTTTTTTTTTTTTACATTCCAAAAACGTGCCAAACATGAGAAAAACTTTGTTAAAGATTCTGATGAGGGATTTTAGAAAAGAATTCATTTAAATCACATTCCATCTACAGTCTAATGGATTAATGCCAGATTCAGAGTCCAAAAATGAACCTGATTTTTTTCTGGTATTGACAGAACAACTACCAAGAATCACCAAGAACTCTCCAACTCCCAGGTTCCATATACCATGAAACCTGGTGTCGTTTTGGAAATAACACACTAGAAGCCAAATCAAATCAA
>JAVJGJ010000034.1:6335889-6346470 GCA_035590215.1 Microhierax caerulescens | reverse complement strand
GCTCAGGTTGCTCTCCACTGTTATGATTACCGTTTTGGTGCCAAGAGCATAATTTTGCATTGTTAAAACTTAAAATTAGGAGAGTCTACATAATAGCAAAGTTCTATGAAAATATAGTTTAATCTTGGAATGCTTCTGAACTGAAGAGATAAACAATATCATAATGTTTTTTAATATAGATACACTATGTAAGTGCTATCATATATCTAAAAATGTAACACAATTGTGAGGTGCATACATACTTATGTATATGCAGGTAGGAAGAATAGAATCTTCCTTTCATCTAAGAGTAAGCAACCATTATCATTTAGAAGGTATACTGTTTTAAAATACATCAACATGTAGTAAGTATTGTATTCATTTATATGTGACAAGAAAACTGAATTGTGCTTTGGCTATTTGTTGATAATGCAAATTGTATAGCCATCAAATTGAGATAATTATCACTATGTCTCTTTTCCAACTGTGTGCTTAATTAAGAAGACCCACTAAGACCTAATTAGCAACAATGTAATTTTTAAAATCCAATTTAGTTGCTCAGAGATTACAAAAATTGAAAATAACATGTTCCATTTATATATTATTAATTTTTTGAGATACCAATTTAAATTTTGTAGCATGATAAGGTTAGCACATGAGAATAATTTACGACACATCAATACCATGGAACACCTGAAAAACAGCTCAAGTATTAGATCATCGCTGATACTAGGATGCCTTGGAAATGGCGCTTAAAAACATTCAGCTGACAATTTTGTCTGCATTTTCGCTCTTCCTGTTTCTAATTAGAATAAAGGAAGAAGCCTTCATTGAACAAACTAGACTTATTCACCAGAGTATTGATAGACTGTCAAAGCATCAGAACAACAAGCCATCAAACTTGGCAAGACAAAAGAGTTGACCAGTTGACATCACAGTAAACAAAGTCACAAAAAGGGAGTATTCCCGGTAGATTTTTTTTTTCCCCCTGGCATTATTCTTATGTTTTAATTCTCCTCTCTGAGAAATATCCCACAAGATCTCAGGGGGCCTTAGCAATTTTATTTTCCACTTACAAAACCAACCCCCCTACCCCCCCTAACAAAAAATCTCAAACAAAATGCTGACACCAGCTTACCACCTCCAGTTGAATACTGCTAATGGCACATGTTATCTTAGATATTACCTGAATCTCTAATATTATCTATTCCTCAGCTTTGCTGTGGCTTGTGCATATTTAAGACTGATGACCTTTTTGGGGTTATTTATTTTTGCTACATCACAACTTGTAGGATTTCTAGAAGCAGCATTGATTCAGCAACATGTTTATTTCCAGCTCAAAACGGTAGTGCGCTTACAGTAGGCATATGATCTATAGTTTAAGGTCTTGCAAGTACATGGATATTCAAACAAGTTATTACAGAAATGTGTATGAACTTTTTCGAAGCCACCATTATCCACTATACATAGAAAGTGAACTTTTCAGTCTTTTCCAAATACTTAAGTTTTCTTAACTTTTGCTCTTTAACTCTAGGAAGAAATTCTATCAATTCTTATGCAGTTTTGACATCACCCACTGAGTTAAAACTTTAAAAGCTTTTCAGGCATTTGAAGTACTGTTTTTGCAAGAAGACCTGACTACTGCCTGACCACAAGACCAACATCTGCATCACCTTCATCTGAAATATCACTCAGGTTGCTATTTGTGTGCCTGACACCATCATGCCTGAGAACTGACCTTACTGTTCCTTTTCTTCTTGCTTTGATGTCTGTCAAAGTATTCAGTGTCTTCAAGTGCCATTGTTCTGACAATCAGACCCTCCCAGTGGACTTGTACTATATACTGTGACTCCCAGAACTGCTATTATTTGAGCTGGTGTCAGATTGATTTTCTTTCTGTTCATGATAGTGCTATGATCTTGCAGGGTTGAAATTACTGCTGAATTATGCCTTAGATGCAACCCCTCGAGAACTGGCTTGTATCAGCATGTCACCTATGAAAAGGTACATCTGAATCCTTGGAGATCTTTCTAGTAGAACCTTTGTTCTCATTTCAATAAAGAATCTTTTGTAATGGATGTTTGCTAGAAATTTCTCCCGCAAGTACCAAGAGCTTTCTGTAGTGCAAACTGGAAGCATATTATGCATCTATCCATTTTTACCAGTCCGTGGGAGCCTTCTTGGCAGAGATTAATTTAAGATAAGTTCTCCATCCACAACCTTATGGTTTTCGCAAATTGATTATATCATTTTCTTCAGCACTCCACAAAGACAGAGCAGGTTGTGCTGGCACTGAAGAGTGGGAATATTCCCTAGCTTTATGTCTACAGGCTCACCTACGTAAGGAATGTAACAGACCAAAAGCACACAATTATGCCTCTAGTGTGTTTGTGGAACGATAGTCTTTTATGCCAGAAACTTCTTTTATTTGGACTTTGGAAGAGGAGATGATTTTCTCTGTTGTTTAAGCATTATTCACTTTTTAAACGTTTTGTTATCAGTACCATGGACAGCTTTTTGCACTCTCATTACATGTAGCATCTCTTCTGCAGAAATGCACTAACAGGCATTTCTTACATTTAAACAATTCTAACATTGTAAATTGCAATTGAAATCTTCTTGCCATTTTTAAAATCAGCCTCTGAAATCTTAATTCCCCCTCACCACCACCCCCTTGGTAAAGCTCATTTAGGTAAGCTAATTATTTCCTTCTCATGTATGCTTTCCCTCATGGTGGGAGAGAGAAGACAGACTTGGGATTCAGCCACGTTTTTTATGGCTTTACAAGTGACTTGGCCTTTTAGTTTCACATTAACGTTCAATTCCATACTAGGAAAAACTTTTTATGTAGGTACAAAAATGCCTCATTCAGTCACAGGATCAATGTTGAACATGAATTTGTTTGATTATGTATGAAAAAAAAAAAATCCAAGAACTTTAGCAACTGCACTGAAGCACATGCAAGTTTTGATATATTTTTAAAAAATGATCCTCACCTCACTAGATCACTTCTACTCAAAAAACCCTTAGAAACAGGTGGTGGTTGTATTTAGTAAAATACTCGTACATAAATAAACTTCTTGGTAGGACCTCTTAACACCCCTAGACAGGATTAAAAAGAAGAATTTCAATGAGGAGTTCCTGACCAATTCCTGTTTGCCCATATGTTCTTCCCGTGTGAGTGCTTCTGGTACAGCTACTGTCCTCTCCCCTAATTTAGACACCACTATCAACAATGGTCTTTTCAAGAATACTGCAGGAGGGATTGAAGCAGATCAATTTTTTGGAAACTGCTATTCTGCAATAATCAATTTCAGTTCAAAGGTAGATGGGAGTTTGCTGCAACTGATTCTTCCTACTAAACAAGAAACTAAACAGAGGTGTGTCTAAGAAAGCAAGTGGTGCTACTCCCCTGTTTAGGTGCTTGAAGGAAGATGAACCTTCAGAAAGACATCGGTGAGCCTCTGTATCCCCAACAACTACCAATGGAGACCAGGATGACTACAACCCTACCTTGGGTACATAAATTAGGAAAAATGAAACCGTATCACACTTCATATTTTGGAGTAAGTTCTCAAATCTCTCAGCTACTTAAGCCCTTAGATCTCCTACGACCACCATGCTAAAGCACTTGTGCAATGAATCCATTTGCTCAGCTCACTTTCTTCAGCTGAAAAAAAATCACCGCAAGGAAAAAGAAAGAGGATGAAACTGAAATATGTGGCTTTTGTCTGTTGCTTTTATACATATATGTACACACACACATATCTATACTAGCTGCATTTTAAAACAAAAAACCTGAATCATTACCTCAGCCTTAATATTAGGATGTGCTGTTGTCTTGGTGAATCATCTTTCCTCAGGGATGTTGCGTGGATAACAATTCTGCTCATGTTAATTCTATTTACTTTGGGAGCACTGTAGTATCTGTTTAATGTGAAGCTGTGTTTCTTTCATGAGCAAGAAAAATGTCACTTTCCTTTCCCAAAGCACCAAAAGGCTCTTTTTACTGTCACAGAACACAATTATATGTTAGGGCTCTGCTGTCTCTTTCCAGCCAACAAGGCAAGAAAATGACCTTTCTTTAACCTATGGCTAAATTGCATCATATTCGGTTCAGTGGATATCCTTTTTTATATTCTCCCGTATCAAGTGCCTTCTCACTGAAGTTATGAGATGAGCACCTGTCTTTTTTCTAAAAAAAAATGCTTTCATTTGAACTGGGCTGTTAACTCGCATCCCAAGTTTCATACCCTGGTTTGTAATGTTTGTAAATACCTGAAAACACACAAAGCTGCAAGGAGACTCTGCCAGCAGAATTTGGTTACTGCATCATATGATCATGTAAAGGTCAGGAAGAAATATGCCACACACACTCACGTACTCTGTGTCATGCTGTGGCCTTGTGCAGAGTGACAACACTCTGAAACAATCCCCATAGTCCTCCATTCTGTGAAGCAATCTGCATGTCCGGGCTGTCTTGTTTTATGGGTAGTTTGGTAATGAAAGGAAAAAGATGTTCCCCAAGCACAGGTACCTCAAACGCACTTTGGTTTACATGAACAAGATGCTTGGGGAAGCAGAAAAAAAGTAGCTATGACAGCAATGAAGTAAACCACTGCTGATCTGCACAAGAGAGCAAGTCAGCAGTGGAGGATTTGTGAACATGATGCTGAATGACAAATATCACTGCTGAAGAAAGTTGCACCCTACAGCTGTAACAGAGTATTAGGTTTTAAAATTAAGAAAATTCAGAGACAAAGGAACACAATGTAAATCATCACTTACACACACAGCTCATCTCACAAGTAGCCACATAAATAAGCTCCCCCAGAAAACATTTGACATCGTTGTTATCTGGAGAGAATGTAAACATTCACTTCAGCGTGCAGGTGTACAGGAGTTCTAAGGCTTGGCAATTCGCTAGGTAACAAGAAGGTTTCTGTCAACTGTTATTAAAGGTGACTCATATTAACATTCTTTCTGTCTAAGAAAGAAAGTTGCATAGCCTAAGGTTACCTTCCTAAATGCTACAATTTCACCAGCATGTTGTTTGTTACATTAATGCTGAAGGCATTATTAACATGGAGGTAGAATGTGTAGGCACCAAAGGAGACAGGCTGGTAACATACATTACATTAATCTTGTGAAAAGCGCTGTTCTCTTAAAAGCTTAAGACTGAGTTTCTGCTATCACATTACACTGAAAATAAATGGAAACGATTTACATATATTGATTGCCCCTATATCAACATGGTAATCTGTCAAGGTGAATTTTTTTGAGAGCTGATACTGGCTTTGGAATTCACTGTGAAGTAAGGATAGGATCTCTTATTACCAATAATGGAAAAAAAATCTGAGAAGTATCTGCACTAATTCCTCTGAAGAAGACCAAATAAAATACAGCCTTCACATCCACCTACAGAAACATGGATAATTATGGAATGAAAGTGCATTGTACAGGATAACACAATAAGGACCCAAACCAAACAAAAAACCTCAGACCATAAACCAATCAAACAAACCCCCGAAAACCCACTGTAGATGCAGAGCATGATCCTTTTCCTAAAAGCACAAGTCTGCATATACTACTAGAACACAGGTTCTGACACTTGTTCACTTACACATCTAACTCTTAAGTGGTGGTATTTGTTTACGGTTTTTACAAACTTTTTTTTTTCCTTAAAAAAACACTGCAAGTTGAAGGGGTTTAATCTACGCAAATTTTTACTTCCTAGAAAACACACAAATTCCTCCCACACATAGAATCTACTTATATTTTCATATCTTACACTTATAAACTTACAAGGAACACAAATATGCAGCCTAAACTATAAACATTAACATGAAATTTGCTAATAAACTGGTCATTAGGGGGGCTATTCTTCATTTCAGCTCCAACAGTTCCTGAACACGTTATTAATAGACTTCCATCTAAGCTTTAATCAGGATTGGGAGACATAATTGCAGTTAAAATATATATAAATCAAACTCTTACTCCTACATACAATTCTTACAAGAGTTGACTTTCAATTATAGGTGGTGAAGATGCTGCCAGAACAACAAGAATAGAAATGCTAAGTGGCTTTTATTCCTGCATGCACTGTTCTGCAGGTGCTTTTCTGAGAACAGTAGAATCTGGTCCCAGGGTGACATCCCAGCTAGAGCACTTGGAAGGGGAAATTATTCTTCCATTGGCTTCAGTTGATCTATATTTTTAGGGAATGGAGTATTGAATGAGCATAACAGAGCAAGCAGCATTTTAATAAAAAAAAAAGTAAATGATCAACTTGTTATCAGAAATAGCTGACTAGTTGGAGGAAGGATAAAATTACCATCAGTAGGCTAAAAGAAAAGAGATTTAGTTTCAATTTTTCTTCTGATGTTAATTGAATATTAAAAAAAAAAAAAAAAAAAAAAAAAAAGTTGAACTATAGCTAAACCAAGCTTTATGTAACAGATATTGTTGCCTAGTAATACAACTACACCACTTGATTTAAACAAGTTTAAGGATGAGCACACATAAGGAACTGGACCAAGTATTCCAGGACTCACAGAACTGTTTCCAGCCATTACTGTCTCCAATACCATAAAGGCCAGCGTGCTACCTGTGTCAGAAGAACACATATTTCTATTTAGATTTTTTTCACCCTTAATTAAGACTTTCAGTGAGTTGTTTTGCCTTTAATTCTTAACACATTTATTATTCTTAAACACTTTCAATTGATCTTCAAGGTCAGTTCAGTAGCCCCAGCATTTTGTTCTTACCGAAACGAGCAGCTAATTCTAAATTTGAAAAGTCATGTCTCAACAACACATTGATCTCCATGACTTTCTGTGAAACCTTCTTGTTTAATACCTAAAAGAGCTGAGGATGAAGCACCATTTCCCTCTAGCCTGTTAAACTTTTTTTTTGTTAAGCCAAGTGCCAGGAGCCTTGTAAAATCTTGTAAAGTACAAAGGTCTTTTGTTCTTTAAAGTGACAACCCTACCCAAGTTTCTTGCTTAAATACAGTGCCTAAGAAGTTCGAAACACTGTAACACTAGTGCCTTAGCAAAACAAAGAAATGAATGAACGATCTTCCCCTTCAGTTGGGGATGAGAAGAATTTCTGTATGTTAAAGAAAAGAAAAAAAACAGAATGAAAATGTGGCTGTACTAACCAGACACCAAAACCCAAAACTGTTGGAATGCTTTCTTACTTGATAGTTTTATAATTTATGATTGGAAAAATGAGCTCATTAAGATTAAAAACTTACAAGTTACACAGTCAAGGTCATCCTCAATATCATCCTCTTATAATAATATTTCAGACTGAAGTCTGAGCAAATACAGTTTTTTGTATTTTGTATTGCTCAACTGCAGCAGCAATACTACTTTATTGACTTCTAAAGTTAGAAATACCTTTTTTTTTTCCAGAGTGGGAACATGCATTCTTCTAAAATCTGCATTTTTTTCTAAAAATCTGCATGCAGTCCACTAAAACTCTATGGGAACTGAAGTATAGTGGCATAAACGAGATCAGACTCAAACTTCAGCATTTAGCAATGTAATCCTGTGATTATTTCTCTGAAGTTCAAATAAGAGAACTAAGATAACCATTACAAAAGTACTGGGAGAAACACTGAAAAAAAGTGTTGTCTTAAGAGCTTGAGAGGGTGTCCATCTTACAACCACAGATGTTTGGGGGCTGAACTACTTCAATAACATGGCTTTAAACCATCTTAAGCTGCATTACAGTCCAAAAGTAATTCAGAAAACACACTGTATTAGGTGAGTTTGAAATGAAAAATACTCCTTTATCTATTCAGTAGAAGGCAAGTAAAAGACAAGTTAATGTTTTAATGAAAGTGTGCAGCACATAAGACGTTAAAAAGCAAGTTAAGAATTCATTACTTTCATTGGATAACATCCAAATGTTGGTGCACACAGATCCCAAATTAATCAGTTGACCAAAACACCGAGTAAATTTATCTCCCCAATGAGTTTAAACATGAAAGAAAACACAAGAAATTGAATTCTTACAGCACAAATATCTTGGCTGAAATCTGGAATGCAATCAACATTATCATATTTACTGAAAGTTAAAGACTTAAATTAATGAGTACCATGTGTTTATCTACCAAACTTCAACTTGCTAATCTAGTCTGATCATAATTTTCCAAGTCAAATGGTTATGAGAAATGCTCAATAAATGTTTAATAATGATCAAGCGCCTTTTTGCATCAAAATAAACCCAAACTTAACATAGAATACATTTTCATTAACACACAAAAATGGAAAATGCATCTGTTAAGGATACTGCTGTTTGTAATAAAAAAATAACCCTTTGACTTAAATGTATTTATTGCCTGCATTGATAGGATAAGAAAGCAATACATTTAGTGACTCATGTGGCTGATTTTTAAAGTATGAGTTCAGGTTTTAGCCAATGGATATTAATTCTCCTATCACGAATCTAGTCTTAAACCGCAATAATAAATACATTTGTGAAAAGTTATCTGGATCATTTAAGAATCATGTAACAAGTGAAACATTCTGCCCATGAGAAGTATCCTGCTCAGAAAACATGGATTGATTGAGAAAAAGCTTAAATAATGATGAAAAAATACATACAAATCTATCACTGCTGATTCCCAGTGACAGGGACATAAACATTGGGATATTGGTACTGCACAGCCTGTATCATATGGTGCTTTTTATCAGATCCATACTGTTCCAAAAATGTAACTAAAGAAATACAGAACAGTACCCGACAGGGTTTTTTTTTTAATTCAGCATTCAGTCCTCTATATTCCTAAGCAATGAAAGATTATTTCTGATTGAGCCACATTAAGCTGTGAACTCAACAGTAGGTTTAGATTTTGTAATTCAGAGCTCTTTTAGCAGGATTACGTTGATCTCAGCAGAGATGCACAGATTCCTAAGAAGTTAAGGTCTCCCAGATTTAAAATAAATAAATAAACAAGTCCAAGTTAATCATCAGAAACAGCCTAATCAGATTAAGGTTGTGAACTCCGGACTACCACAGTGTTTTCCAGCAACTCAGCAAGCTTAATCCACAAATGGATAATATGATACAAAGCATTTCTATCAAATATTCCCTTGCAAGACACTAAACCTATCATTTTGGTAAAGGAAACAAATATCTTTGCTAAATCTAATAAGAGATTTAACCAAGATATTTAAGCAAGCTAGCAAGGGCTAAAATTGTTGGCATGTTAATCCTTTTTCTCACAACAAACATATTTATTTGGGCACTCAAATTCATTTTCATTTGAAATAAGGCAGTTAAACAAATATTCCAATATATTAAAATCCTTTCTTCTAACAGCAGCTCCTTGTACTAGCAATTAATTCAAAGCCCAAAATATCAGAAACACCCCTCTTCTACAGGCAGTCTGTTTCTCCAATGTTTTATGCTCCCTTCTGCATCCCTCCTTTTGTCCTGGAGACATCAGCCCCTTTCCTCTTGCTTTACAGAAGGGTTCCCTGGCAGTGAGACTGCTGATAGTACGCTGAGGCCTGACCATAGTTCTGCTAAAGCTCTGAGAATTAACAATGATAAATTCGTTTTTAAAAAATATGTACCTGAAACTTCACCTCTCATGTTACCATGTATACTAAACTAAATTTTTAATCACTATTATTTCCAGAGACCTATTTTTACAGATAATGGTATATTATAATGCTGGCAATTCCTAACAAACAACATCAAACTCACAAACAAGGTGCTTTAGAAGTCTTAACTGCCAAGGCATACAAGTGTCAAGGTTTCCCCATTCCTCCTTCCATAAACTAAAAGACAAGACTGCATTTAAAAATAATATTAGTGCCCAAGAAAAAAATTCTTCCCATGTTCTTTGCATTACTTTCAGTGAAATGTAACATTTCTTTCAAGAAAACACGTTGCTTCTCCTTCATCTATAGTGATAGTAATGGGACTAAATAGTACAGAGCCATTTCAAAATACCATTTCATTAGAAGCGACTTAGCGTATACCACATGTGATATAACTCAGACTGCCTTATTAGCAAAGGTCATCCCCATAGTCTAACGTTATTGAATACATTTTACTTGTCAGTTAAGCTTGGATGAACACATCCAGTTAACAGATTGAACAAGTCATGCAGATGTTTCCTATCAGCTCTTGACAAATGAGGGATAGATAAGGCCATACAGTTCTCATGACTTGCTGATTTTGACATGCTGATATCTGTATAACTAACTCTTTACAACTACAAGCAGAAATTAAAACTCTGCCATAGAATTCAACTTAGCTTGCAGCTAAGAAGCTGCACTTGCCTATCACTAATACTATGCGGGTTTAGTAAATGGCATCTGCTGTAAAGTTTTGGGTCCACCTAAGTAATCCAAACTGATGTATCTATTTTACAATGAGTTCACAAAATTGCACTTCCCTGAATTTATGAATAAGAAACTTCTTCACCCATAGGTTTCTTTTTTGTAGCTCTTTATCCAAAAACCTAAAAAAGTTTTTCTTCTCAATGCTGCTGTCAAGTTCCCTTTCTGCAGCTCTCAGTCATCTCTGATCTTTCCCTTGCTTCACTTCAATGTGCAGCTTAACACTGCAGTTAAGTGC
>JAVJGJ010000034.1:6286586-6297433 GCA_035590215.1 Microhierax caerulescens | reverse complement strand
CAAAAGCACTGCTTATTTTCTCCTATATCTATGGCATCATGACCTAAAGGCCACCGAAGTCAGCAGAAACCTTTTAATTGATTTGAAAATGTGTCCTCTGACCCTGACGTTGCAAAGATCTGCAAAGACAGATCCTTGCTTCAATGACCGCACACTTCTTTGTAGAATCAGGGCTGCTAAAATACAGCAGCTGATTCTTTATAGCAATTTTGGATTTTACTGCATTCCAAGTTGTCAAAAACAGTGCAGAGCTGCTTTATCAAATTATACTTGCCCCATAAAAAAAAAAAAAAAAAAAAAAAGAAAAATCCAACTTTTGGCACCATAAGAAATTGTGTATCAGAATCCCAGTGTAAAACGAACAGGTCAGTTGTTCAGAACTCCCAGCACAAAATGAACACCAAGACTGCTTACATCAGCACTTCTGAATAATCATGTCTATTCATTTATTACTGCTTTTATAATAATGTTTTCAAACTATATGCTTCAAATAGCTACTTTAAGTTTCACTATGTCCACTTCTCCTCCTCTAGACTTCGTTGTACCTCATGTTTAGTATCTCATGCTTTGAAATGTTTTCAAAACATTGAGCTTGAGAACATCAAGATAATTTCATTTTTCAGTACACCTTTGCTTCTGAGTGCGTTCTGCTTTTTCCAATATTAAGTCACAGGGAAGAATTCACCAACAGGTCCATTACAGTATTTTTTTTTATTTTATTTTTTAAAAAACTTAAAATTTCAAACCATTCATAAGTGGCTGTTCCATTAGAATTTAAAAGAAAGAATGTCAAACCTCTGGGAGCTGAAATTCAATTATATGTATGTGTCCACTGGTGCTGGGGGAGAAGCTGATCTATATGTGGAAACTACAACACAGAATTCTCCATGGATTTATATAAAACAGCTTTTGTCTGCTATAATAGTTAGTATAAGAATATAAAACTTCTAATCTGAATTTTAATTAGAAATAGGTCAAGCAAATGCACTCCCCCCCCCCCAGTTTTCCTAGCATGCATCTCATTTTGAAAAGCATGGCATAAAACTTACCTTAAAATAAAAGTATTAACATACTTTTAGCATTGCTACCAAGAGTGACAGGTTTCTGTCAGCTTTACAAAACACAAGCACACACACAAAAATAAATTTGTGAAATCTGGATTATTACCAGATTATTATTATAACTAAACCAGTTACTCAGAATTACCCATTTGTTTAAAAAAAAAATAAAAAATCGTAACATGTTACCAAACTTTTCACATGTAGTTATTTTCTTCCCAGAAGCTCTTAGAAGGTAGAGGTTTCCTAGATACAAAGGCTATTTCCTCAGACATACATAAATGCAGGACATAGATACTATGGTCTCATGGGCACCTTGGATTACACTGCACTGCCACAAGTAGGGACAGCAATGAGATACTTGATTTTCAAGAAAAGCCCAAGTACTGCAATAAGAGATCCCGGTGGAATAATATACCCCTGCCTGCCTTAAACTGAAAGCGAGTCTAATATTAAAAGCACGCTGTAGAAAAGTTGAGAAGTTACGTTTCTTGCAGGAAAAAATTGTCCCAATAGCAGTAAGGAAAAGTATTGAGTCTTGCACTTACTTATATCAGCAGCTCCCCTGAAATCTGTGAAATCACAGGGGACAAAAATACAGGCTCCATTTCACAGTTATGATCAGAAACTTGTCTGTCAGTTCATGTGCATAAAGTTACTTACACAAGTGCATTTAGGTTTTGACCTCATTTAGAGGAATATCAGAACCCTTTGGTACACAAGGTCTACTACTTACAACTGTATTTTGAGTCAGAAGCCCGTAAATTACTTTAAGCCAACAAAATGACCTAATTAGTTTTGTAACAATTCAGCTGTATATTAGACTAATAGCAGCTCTAGATAGGTTGCTATAAAACAGATGCTTAAAAGCACGAACATGATTTATTTAAATATAAATTCTTAAGTACCTACATAAAACAAAGTTTGTAATTCAGAGGAAAACTGCATATTCAGTGACATTATTTCCTCACTACATTTTCTTCTATCCACATATTTAAAACATACTAAACCTTAATTTTTTTATTTTATGCCAGTATGCCTAGTTTTCAGAGATAATTACAACATACAAAACTAGTTTAAGTATAATAACAATAGAATGTCATAGTTATCTTACCATTTATTTGGAAATATATTATTCCAGGAAGACTCCTCCTGCGCCACATTTAATTGCCTTTGAAGATCCTGCCACTGGAATCTGTCTTCTGGAACATGCATTTCATCATTATTTTTTAGCCTTGTTACATCAATCACCACAACTGCTACAGAAGATTTCTGGGCTGTGAAGTGATAATTTGTTCCAGCGATATTAATGAGGCAAGCAGTGGTCTTGAGGGAGGTGACAGCCCATTGCTTTACAGACAGCAGCAGATTAAGGTGTTGTACTATACATAGTTTGAAACATATCACTGGAGCCTTCAAAATATTCTATGCTACATCTTCAGGTATTTTGCCACCCATACTATCAATTACCCATGGAGTAACATCACATCCCTTGCCATAATGCACTGTCATTCAAAGAAGCAATACCAGTACTTGGTGGTTTGGGGCCTCTGGGAATGACACTACAGAACCAGAAGAAAAAAATAAAATAAATTATTGATGCTGTAATGGCATTCCCAGTATACTGCTGCAGGAAGCAGTACATCTGGAAACAACAGATGGTCTGTGTTTAAATGGGAGGGAATAGAGTATTTTAATACCCACACATCCCTAATTCAGTTCTACAAGTTTGATTTCTATGTTTTCTCAGATTATGGAGTGTTACAGGATCTGTATGACAGGCTTTATCCATATTACTGTTACTATCAACATTGCCAGTGAAAACCCTAATGTTGTACTATCTTTATCTGTGAACTCTGACTTAGCCATATGTGCACTTTCAGAAATGCAGACTTGGTCTTTAAAAGAAAGCTTAAACCAGAAATTTATACGAAATAAAATACTATTCATTACAGCCAGATGCTCTACCACTATGAATCATTCATGATCACCTATTTAGCCTTTTGCACTTACTTTATAATATATTTTATAGAGGTTCTACAGAATAATTTTGAAGAAAAAAAAAAAAAGAAAAAAGGCAACAGAGAACACACAGGAGTTTTTTACACATATCCTTCCTACATAAATGCCTCAAGCTCTTAACTGATTTATACATAACAGCTACTTACAGACATTCTAAAGAATAATCCTAACTGTGTATGATTTACATTTACACATTTTAACTCAAAGGAGGAGAGGAAAGAGGATATGGCCATCTGCATAGTTTCAAAGCCTTCTGTGGATAAAAGCTAGTGCCACCAGCTCTCCCAGTTACTAATGCCAGATTGAACCATTTGTAATGGGTGCAGAGGGAATGGCTGGCTAAAGAGCTAGAAGATAAGCTTCTAGAAAAAAATAGACTGCATACACTTTTAAAGCAGAAAGAACAATTATCTTCCTGATGATTAATCTCCAGCAGAAATATAACATGGTAAAGACAAATGAGGTGCAAATCTTCGAAGAACATTTGGCTTTATCTTCTTTTCAATAGCATGCATTCAAGGTGTTAGGATGTGTCAGGCTCAAAATTCCAAGACAAATGTAATGGGTATGTTATACTGATGTAATAAACCTGTTCCATATAGATGGCCAAAATTGGAAATTTGTAAAAGCATAATTAGCCCTTATGCCTTGGTAATATAGAGGTCAACATCTGTTTAAAGTAGCATTTGACATCAGTTGAAGCATATGGATAGGAATCCAAACTCTTTTTCTCATTAAAAAATACATCACTTAATTTGGCTCAGTTCAGGACGATTAGCAATATGTGCTCCAAGAGAAGCTTACAATTGGAACAGGGAGAGTTGGCTTGGGCAGAAGACCACGCACAGAAGAGAATCCAGAAGCTCGTAAAGATGTCCTGTATACACTGTGCCATACTCTTGTTAATGCTATTAGCTCTTCATTTTCATAAGCACTCAAGATATATTAAGTAAAACCACTCAGCCAACAAGAAACATATAACAATTACATATAAATAAATCAAACATATTAACTCCCTAAAATATTCAGAAATCTATCTTCCAAGCTCTCTAGAAATAACAGGTTTCCAAAACCAACATTTGAAGAAGACATGGCATAACGCAACGATTCACGGTTTAGAAGAATATGCAATCAAATATTGCCAAAACTAAGGCTTACACAGTTATTGAACTGTAAGGTTCAAAGAACATTGCAATGTAAGAAATAAGTTACAGAAAAGATTTTAAAATCCTAACACTTTCCAGTGTCTGTCCTAATAGAAGTTAAAAAAACCCCAAAAAACAACAACAAAAAAAAAAATCAAACTGAAAAAACACACCATATCATCTTAACATCCTCCTCTAGGACTTCTGTGCATGCACAGAAGTTACTGTACAGAATGATAGCCCATCATTTTGTACTGACATACTGAAGGTGCTGGATCCAAAGTTTTAAAAATAATTAGCTGTTTAATACAATTGAAGCATTTTCAAAGTTATTCTGAAACCTACTACTGAAACCTCACTTGGTAGCAAATGTGGCAAACTAGTACCCATAGCAGTAAAGCTGATTTAGCATATATTTATCTAATCCCAAACCGAATTACAGGAGAAATATGAAAAGAACCAAATACAGCATGCTTTTTTCCATGGAAAAATAGTTTCCACAATTTAGAAGTCACAGGAAACTTGCTGCTGCTGTAACTTTACATTTCACTTCCTTTAACTGAAGTTATTTGCAACACTGGAACTCAGTAGCTAGAACTTTTAAGACTTCAAGACTGGATTTAAAAAGAAAGCAAAACCCTACTTTCATCTAACTCCCTTGCATTTCCTCATTTTATGTGCTTATTATTTTATATCTAAACTTGGTATACAAAACAAACCAACCAGGGAGTACATCTGTGCCTCATTCTACTGCATGAGTGTCTTCTGACTTCACTGTTTATAAATTGGATGATGAGACAATCAAACATTTTTGGAAGCGCTATTACTCTGTCATGATATAATGATGGCGTATTTCCTCACAGCCTTCCCTGCTTTTACAGAAAGTGACTAAGAAATTACTTTACCATGTACCAGTATTTCTAGCAATGATGCTGATACAATAGACCATCCCTAGCGTCTCAGGAGTATAAGTTTCACTTTTAGGTTTGACTTACCAGGACCTCTATCAAAAACCTTGCCTTGGAGCTCTTGATAGAAACACTTTCATGTTTCCAGGGCACAGTGTTACAACATAAAAATGAAACATCATCAATTCTACACAGCTTTCCTCTTATACGTACTAAGAAACTGGTAGAAACAAGGTGGACTTGAGTACATCTTCTCATTTACTATTAACACATTCGTGTAACAGTTTCACATAAAATTTACCTTTATTATAAAATGGTTTTGTTCAGAGGCTTATTAAATTGTGTTTAATTACAGACTCTGCCTATTGGAATACTGAATCCAAATTTGGAAAAAATGCTTTGCACTATAGCTTATTTCTGGGTAATTTGAACCCCCATGATACTCTGCTCTTTGACTGTCAGTCTGAAAAACAGAGTAAGTTAATCAGATCTCTATTCCTTCTCAATAGGACTGACTGTTCTCATCAAACAAGTGGAAGAAGAAAGGAAAACTGGCACTTATTTTTCTCCTTTTGGATTTCTCAGTTGGGGAGCACACACTTACCACACAGTTTCAAGAATATCAAAGTAAAACCTAAATCTTTAGCTGCATAATATAGTCATTTTCAAAGGGTATTCTTTCTTGGTGTGCTGAATACGACAGTATTAAAATGTACTTCGAGTGGCACTGCAATTTATCTCTGGTTTGAAGGCACAGTAAAGCAACAGGCAGGCATGACCATTCAACACGGAACTTTAATCTGCCTAATTCTAGGAATTTGCCAGCTTGTAAGTAACTGTTGATTAAAAAAACCCACACCCAAAACAACAATAAAAAACCCCAAAACCCCCAAACCAAAACATTTCCCCCACCTATATTAGGCCTATTATTCTACAAGATACCTTCTTATCATAACAGTTCCAAAATGCAATGTATGCACAATTTTGATTATAGAAATATGGAAATTCATAAGGATTCAAGAGACTTAATATGATGCAAAAAGAAATACACATAATTTGTAAAGAACCACTGTTATTACAAAAACAGTAATAATGATCTATTGCATCAGGACACATCCCGTAAGTATCCACTACATAGTGTCCGGGGACAGACCTCCTGTAAAACATGTAAGGGTTGTTTAAAGAGTCCAATAACGATAACTACAACTCTCCTGTTGTTTTTCAAAATGGCATATTTGTAGAAGTGTCTAAAGTAGTAGTATACTAGGTGGAATAAGTGTTACAGTATCTAACTTTTTAATCTCTTACAAAACACAAGTAGAACACCAATTTAACAAATACATGGTCACTGAAACTAGGATTGTTTCAACTGTACAAAACAATAACAAAAAGAAAAAAAAACAACTTTTGAAAATAATCAACTTTGTCATAACAAATAAAAAAACATGGAAAAAACCAGAAACACAGCCATTCCCAGAAGGAGAAACAAACTGGAGTTTTTCAGTATTTTCTTTGTTCAGCCTGGAAAACAATTCTAATCACAAGTGAAGCAGTTTAGTAGCAATATTTGAATAGTCTAATTAAATCTTCTCAAAGTAGTAATTTTCTATGAATCGCTTCCTGTTATGAGTTAAACATTCCCAGAAAAAAAGAAAAAAAAGTTTTTATTTTTACTGTTGTGCTGTAGTCTCTTACTGAAGCTTAGCACTAGTTGTGGTGTTACATGTACAACAACTTTTATAGAGAGGAATAGCAAAATGGTGTTAAGTGAATGTATTAAAGAAACTTTTTTTGACAGGTTACAATTTTCAAAACAGTCCTCAACATATGCACACAATTATGACCACTGTTCATGCTCAACAAAGACCAAATGCTAAAGTACAACTAACAAATCACAGCCCCATTCCTTAATTCATTCTAATGAAGCTACTTACTGAGTACTGTTCCCTGAAGGTAAGCAGACTCAAGTGTTTGTTTCCTCTCTGTGGTACTGAAGATTTTTTTCATCTAAGAGAAAACTGCTGTTTTCACAAAACAAAACTTCCTAATGCATATACATATTTTTTACTCCCCTAAGTACTCTACTATATTGAGTTATAATGCATTGCACAAGTTCATACTCACCCAATACTTTTTAATTATATGCAATACTAATACACAAGTCTTCTTCAATAATAAGACTGATAAACCGAAATAATGACTAAGATCTTTAGATATCTGAATGCAGAAAGAAATTAAAATTTGCCATCCATTTGCCATCTCTCTGGCAAAGAGAAAAATCATGCAGAAGCTGTACTAGGTATGCATGCTTTCACAAGACAGACAATATAGGCCCAGTTTAAATTACACATAGTTCAATAATTGAAATAAGATGTAAAACCTGGCCACATATCTTGTCTCTTGTCTTAAAATCAGAGGATGGGTGACGGAAAGAAAGTTGCAGCACCTGCCTCGGTGAAAAATCACTGTTCCTAGTACACGAGTCTTGGAATAGCTTTAAAATATCACGTGGGACCAGGTTACTGGCTTGTGTTTTCAACCAGAAACGCCACTTCTATGAAAATGCAAAATACTAGACCCACATCTTTTAATCATCTGGTCTCATGTCAGAAGACCTTAATTTGTTGGTCGAAGACTGAATTACAGTAGTTGCACTTACTTTAATCTATAAATAAAAAATAAATACAAAAAGATTCCATCACTTCATGACAAAACAAACGCTGTGGGTTAGCCCCCATAGGCAGCTCAGCCCCTGCACAGCTAATCGCACACTCCCCTCCAGTGGGATAAGGAAAAGAATCAGAAAAATAAAAGCGTGAAAACTCATGGGTTAAGATAAAGACAGTTTAATAGGTAAAGCAAAATCTGCCTACACAAGCAAAGCCAAGCCAGGCATTCACTGCCCACCTGCCATGAGCAGACGGTGCTCAGCCATCCCCAGGACGGCCAGGCTCCATCATGTGTGACGGTGCCTGGGGATGGCAAATGCCATCACTACAAACGTCCCTCCCCTCTTCCTCCTTCTTCCAGCTTTATACACTGAGCATGACACCATACGGTGTGGGATACCCCTTGGGTCGGCTGGGGTCAGCTGTTCTGACTGTGACCTCTCCCAGCTCCTTGAGCCCACTCCCTAGCAGGGTTGGGGTAAGAAGCAGAAAAGGCCTTGGCTCTGTGCCAGCCCTGCTCAGCAGTAAATAAAGATCCATGTGCTATCAACACTGTTTTCACCATAGATCCAAAACACAGCACCACTGAAGCTAGGAAGAAAAGTATGTCCCAGCCCAAAACTAGTACAACAAGTAACATTTTTAACAGGAAGAGTCACTGATAAAGTTAGTTCCAATTCAAGGGTTCAGGAATAAGTCTATTATAACTTTGATAGTCTGGATACTTTTGATTAACTGAGAAGGTCAGAAAAACTGGGTTTGTATCTCAAAGATTCCATCAAACACAACGCTGTCAGGAAATAACATCTAGAAGCACTGTGACTACTGCGGTACCTACTCCTCCGCTAGCAGGGAGTGAGTAAGACAAGCCAGGCAGGCAGCAGCTGCCCGCATCCTGCCTGTTAGTACCTCTTGCAAGAGGTACAAGGGGAGTTTCTTATGTCCTGACATTGCACAAAGATTTCTCCCTCTGTTTAAACAAATAATTGAAGATCTAGTTTAACACCTCTTCTCAAGAAGAGACAGCAATTCAACAAGTATGAGAAGTTTAGAAACTGGAAATCAAAACAACAGTTTTAACTACCTTCAAATCTTAACACCAGCCTTACCTCTTTTTAATAACCAAAACAGTTTAAATAACTGATGCACAACAGTAGAAAACGTTGATTTCTTTTTTTAAATAGAAAAAGTCCTTCGGGAGACAGAAAAATAATTTTGCTTTGAACAATTCCTTTTCTTTCTGTATAATCGTTACAGTATAAAGAGAAGAGAGAAGATTTCACCCATCCTCTTATAATCACTACAAAAAGGTTAACGTGAATGTTCTTTTCCTGAAGATAAATAATTCACCTACAGAAATTTGTTTAGAACACGGTTTCAGGAAAGACTCTTCATGAGAAAACATAGTTTGAAATATATGAAAGAAAAACACAATCCTAATTACCTTATAATGGAGTAAATATATATGAAAGCTTTACATACCATATTCTTTCAAAGCCCACACAGGTTTAGATCATACCCTCTCATTACAGAGTAGGGGACTTTGGCAAAATGTGACATCTGCAAGAATGCAGAAAAATTACTGCTGTACATTGCCTTCAGCATCTGTTGGTTTTACCAAAACCTAAATTGATAACACTTTTTGAAGACAAAACCTTCGACTAAAGCACAGCGTACACACATAAAAGACTCAAGCACAACTCCTATCTTCATTTGCAGCCATTTCCTCCATCACTAATAAAACTGGTGAGGTTCCTATGGGAAGTTAAGATGTTACAAATACAACATGTAACAAACAATAATTACTTGTTCTTCTGCATTCCATACTAACACTGATCTGCTTGGCTATATGGTAAAGCTACATATAGATAAGAAAGCATCACCTATAAGAAGACTGCAACATTTTTCAGCCTTTGAAGGTGAAACCAATAGAGATGCATTTCCACTTTTCATTTGCCATTTTAAACAAGACTTAGACAAATCCAGTAAAGAAAGACACTGAGAGGTAAATCAGAAAGAATTATGAATTCTTTTATCAGGCCTCTTCCAACTGGCATGTTAATTGAAAGTTCCCATCTATAAGTCAATCATAAAACTTACCTGGAAGAAATAAACACAGTTTTACTAGAAAATATTTCATGCCTCATTTTTACTATATTAACAAAAATATTAAAATACATAAATAATTTGAATTCCAGATATTTTAAGACCTGTTTAAAAAACTGGAAGATTATTATGATGCCAGTGTTTTCTTAGCTTAGTTTCTTAGCTAGCTTCTGTGCAACAAGTGTAAGTAGCTTTACAGGCAGATTCCTTCTCAAATCTCAATGAGATCACTATTTCTAAAAAACTACTTTAATTAACTTCATTCTCTGTATGAAATCTACAAGGTACTACTCTTTATTAATAAACATCTTAATCATGGACTAGTACAATGATAAGAAACAAGAAGAACATTGCCACCTAGCTGTTTCAACAGTGTCCATAGAATCTGGCATGTTCAGCTAAAGACTCAAATACTCTGGGAAAAAATTGGTCCAAATCAAACACGTAGAGTGGGCTACCTAAAAACATGGGAAAAGAATAAGTTTCTGTCACTTTATCTTACCACCTCTGAAAGCAGCTAGTCACAAAACATGTGCAATGAAAGCCTTTTCAAAAAAAATATTCAGTGCAATCACGAATCAATGTCTGACACCATCTTTCTTTCATCAGTGCTCAGCAGAAAGTCAAAACATAGGTATACACATCAACACTTGTAAATGTGAAATTTCTGCAAAATCTTGAAATATCCTTAGATAAGATATCCATGTGTATGTAAGTGAATATTTCTGATGTACAAATGAGTTTCTTCAAAATGCATTTCCTGGCTTTTTGGTTTAAACATATTTAATAAAGGTTATGTCTGAAAAGCAGCCCCTGTAAAATTTACAGAATGCAACTGGCGACACAAGAGCAGTATAATGACTTCCAGAAAATTCAGGATAAAGCAAACCAGCTGAAGCCTGACATTGCAGACGCCCAGACTGGTATTTTCTGAGTAAC
>JAVJGJ010000034.1:6266008-6281112 GCA_035590215.1 Microhierax caerulescens | reverse complement strand
AAGTACTGTTCCACCAATGTTTTGACATAAAATAGTTAAATGCAAGTAACTGTAAAAAAAAAAAAAAAATCACAGAACAGTTTGCGTTGGAAGAAGCCTTTAAAGGCCATCTAGTCCAACACCCCTGCAATGAGCAGGGATCTTCAACTAGATCAGGTGTCTCAGAGCCCTGTCCAACCTGACCCATCCATACCTACACCCTACTTGTGTGTGTATACAGGTATGTGAATGAGCATGCATGTGTATTTATTCATGCATAACTCTCTATATGGGTAATCCAGTGCCATGGAAGAAAGAAACTCCTGAAAATAGCAACAGAACAAAAGCAGCTGCTTGCAATATTGAAGGAAAACAGATTTTGGAGAATTTTCTTTTCATCAAACCATTGTATACAAATATTTTCCCTGACTCAAAGATTAAAATACAAACTATAATTGCCATTGAGGTCTACTACAGCTATAGTACTAGACTAAGTAGTAACTAAAAATCTTGGCAGCCATACATCTAACATATGTGCACAAAGAAAACAGGAATCACCATACAAAATCCTAATACTTCCATTCATGAAACAATCATAAAACTTCTCTTATTTTTTACAGTGTAGGTAGAAAAAGCAACAACATTGGGAGGCTCATGATGAAGTTACTCTTGCCTTCAACTAATTTATGAAACAAAATTCAAAACAAACACCAAGCGTGGAAAAATACTAGTAATCTCCTTGTAGAAAAGGGGTATTATTGCTCACACAAAATGGAAAGGAATATGAGCTGAGAGATGCTTATAAGCAAACAAGCAGAAGGCTAATGAGAAAATAGGCCATTGTTACTTGCATCATGTAAAATTAAAAGCTGATAAAGACTGAGAATACCTTTCATAGTGCTGTAGGAGGGCTTTTGCTAATTAGAAGTCAGCCGGTGCCTTCCCCAAAAAGTCAGCCAGAAAACAGAACCAAATATTTACTTATTTACTAACATTGTAACAAATTTACCAATTTGCATTTGTGTTTTTACATTTCAGTTGTAACATGCAAGTAGTAACAGGTTTAAAAAATAAATTACCTCTCCCCTTTTAAACACACTTAGCCTCATGAAAATAAATCCTTTCTCTGCTATAGGAAAAAATAATACTTAAAGATGTACATAAAACTTTTCTTTTCAGCTTAAAATAAGTCTGTTATGGTACATTCTTTTTCCACTAAAATCAGGAAATATGAATAAAAGCCCATGTGAAGAACATCCTTTTGCTAAAATTTAAGCCTTTAGGGTTGATAAAGACAGGCTCAGAACAGACTATGGACTAGATTACCTCTAGAGAAAGAATCAAAAAATGAGGTTTGGGTGTGGGAACAGAAAAAGTAAAAACTCTTTCCTTCCAAGTCACCCAAATATCTACTACCTAATCACTGAAATTTATACAGCAAAGACAGCAGGGGAAAAGAAAGTCATAAGAAAGAAATATACCTTGTGGGAAAATGGTAATTCCTAAATCCTCAGTTATTTGGCATGGAAAAGTGTATGCATTCTCTTACGAAGCACCCTGTCCATGTCCTGGCTGGCCTGGCAGGATGGAAGGCAACTGCCAACTGCAGCACTGCTGTTCTCTCTTCCTAGCCTTGACAGCCTTGCCTTCTTTTTCTAAATATGAAGTTGCTTTCTGCTCACAACATCCAGTCCAAGAGCTGACTTTCAAAGCAACATACTGGCCTCTCTGCAGTTAGGAAGATGTCACAAAAAAACCTGTTATTGTAGATTGAATGAAGAAATTGACATCAACCTCTGATGATCTGTGCTAGTCCTAAGTATCTTTTGAGCTAGTTTGCCTATGCATCAATTTAGAAGATACCAGGCAAGTACCTTGGGTAACATTTCAGAGTTACAGAGCCCAAAGCTAAAGTCTCTAGATTTCTTTTCATGTTTACTGATTTACACCTAGTGGTTCTTGGTGATAACTATAACTCAACATAACACAAAATATACTATTAGAAATCAGGCACCCAATATAATTTGGCATTGGTTATTCTTACACACTATAACTAGCAATGAATAAACTGTACTGTTCAACACAAATGTTTCCCAAATTAAAAAGGCAAATTATAAAGCAAGTAAAAGATCATTTTTATGATGGAGCTCAGACCACAAGCAATACCTAAAAGTAATACCAAATTGATTCAAAAAGAGAGTACAAATTACATTTATCATTGTTGGGTGGTACATTTATTTTAAAGTGGAATATTATGACAACTGAAAATAAAGTTTCTATCCATTTACAAATGATGGTGAAAAATCACTTCAGCTGTTCGGTTGTTATAAAAGGAACATATCAATCATTTCACAGTAATACTGCACTTGATTCAGTACTAATGCAAGCTATAGTACTCACATTAAGTAGATCGAAGTACACACAGTTTCGCTTTATGATCACTAGTTTTCATCACTTAGTAGCAGTATGTTCAGTGCCTATGGATATGCTATTTGAATACTGAAAAATACAAACTTATTTACATATGAGAAAGAACAATAAAGAACTTTTACAGACCTCCCTGATCTTCCACTGAGAAACCTTTCTCTTAATAGAAAGGTTAGCTCATGACTAAAAGGATATGAGTTATATCTGAAGTCTTTCCTAGACTTCTCTGAAAATCTTGAACAAGGCAAATAGAAGCAGTTTATTTTTAAGGTCCATAGGTGCTTAATTCCCATTAACCTCTTGGTGTCTTAGCCCTTTGATAAGTAACTTGCAAATAATTATGACTGGCATTCAATTCAAATTCTAAGTACTCCAAACAACTCATTAGCATTTGTAAAGAACATTGAGCTTATCAAAGGAAAGTTGCCACAGATGAAAATGCAAAATATTATTGATATAAAATAGCTCTCTAATAAGTAGCAATGAAAAAGGAATCCCATCTACAAGATTTGCAAATAATAATAGTAGTGCCAGAAGAGACAAATAATGAAGTATTTCTTGCAAACAATAGGCAGAGGTAGTGGGGCAAGTATCAGAATTGCAAACACCAGCAATGCATAAAACAAAGGAATTAGCAATTCATCCTTTTAATATGAATAATTTCATAAAGAGTCAAAACAATATGTCAGGAAACAACAGCAAATTCTGTTGATGACTGCACAGGTATGCAACCAGCACTTTGTGCTCGATACTTCATCTGCTGAAGTAGTAAATACCCAGTAACGTTAAGTTTAAGGATTGGTATTTTCTGCGTAGCGTGCAAGATATTAGGTGCTGAATAAAGATAATGGGAGTTGTGTCAGTGGCCCTTAAAACACAAAACAGAAGTTCTCCGAAATAGTTCTAAAGATGGTTAATTCAATGCCTTTTTTTTTTTTTTTAATTTACACATGTGAGAACTGTGAGTTGCAATATGTTGCACATCATGTAAGGAACAAATGTGTTACTAAGGCCTGCACAAATTAATGGCTATTTGCTTAGTATAGTTCCCGACGACGTACTACTCTGTGGCTGAAGGCTACAAATACTTATTTTTTCCTCTTAACCAAACCTGAAAAATATATCAACATTCTTCTTACGTAAGAATAAAAGGCTGAAAGTCCACTGCATCAAGAACTATGCAGATAAAACTTACCTTCAAAATTTGTTCAGAAAAGGGGCTTTAAATACCAGTTAGTCACCTTTTCTTTACAAATTACGGCTTCACTTCCATTAGGCAACTTGAATAAAAAGTGAAATATTGTGCAGCAACCAAAGTCCAAGTCTTTTTTTTTAAAAAAAAATTTAATATTCAAAACCACTCATTACTAAGTTCCTTTCATTCATTCTACAAACAGCTTAGAACCTTTTACTATGGAAACAATTTTTATCTGACATCCTTTGCAATTTTTTTGTCTATATGACCACAAAGGAGGAATGAACTGATTTTACTTAATCTAATTTTTCAGTGAGATAAAATTCCAGCAAGTCTACAGTATCCAGAATTCAAATTGACAATTGTCATCTTGTATGTTATTCCTTAAAAGGCATTCATATCTAGGAGAACTACATTCTTTAGCTAATGATATCCATCCTTAGATTTATCATTTAAATAAATGCTCATTGACCTTCTCCAAATATACATATTTGTATATATGTATCTTTCTTCAGATCAGAGGTATATTAACAACAGGACTTGTATACTAAACTGAGCCCTCCTGAGTCTGCCACTATCTCTACCATCAACTGAAAGGTATCTAAGCCAAAACAACATTTCTTTTTTATGAGTTTCTGTCACCGCTGTTAGATAACTGCAGTCCAGAAGCACTACACTGAACTAGATCATCTATTTTTTTGATCTGGTATGGAAAATCCTACCTCTGAACCTGATACTATCCCCTTACTCATGTAAAACTGTTGAACTATTTGCCTGTAGCAAAGAACTTCATTGAAGCTGCTCAGAAGATGTCAAGAGAAAGAATTAAAAAGGATATCTTCAGTCTTTTAGTCATAACTAAAAAATGCAGAACTGGATGTCTACTTGGCAATGCAAATTTTTGGTTCTAAAAATAATTCCCCCTCCACACACAATCTCCTTGGAAAGGTTGACATCTTGCCCCAAGAGCTTAAAACTTCTAAAGAGCATTTATGTTTCTTTTGCTCTGTTTATAAACAAAGATTCCATGTAACAGAAAAATCACGAACTGAGTATAACCTTAAATAAGCTTTACTTCTTTGAAAACTAGAAGGACAAAAACCAAAGCAGTGCACAGTTGCCTATATATGAAGGTGCAACATGCACTTGATGATGCTCTACAATCCAGCAACCTCAGAATCCGCTCCTGTTCAGCCAGAAAAATCTGCCCGATTACTCTTTATTTAGACCTACTTTACTCTGCCAGTGCTAGCTATCCACTTAAGAGGACTTAAGGGATCTTCCCAAGCAGCACTGGTGGGTGTGTGAGGGGAGGGCAGAACTGGAGAGAAGAGGAAAGGATGGTTCTGCAATGCTGCAGAGAGGACAACGTGCCTTCAGAGGCGGGTAGAACATCCCTCACAGACCTCCAAGACCAAGCAGCAGAGGCAGATAAAACAGTGCTGGCTTATTTCCCCCATTAACTATTACCAGAAGGGTAAAAGTGAATTTGGATATAATCTGGGAATGCTCAGAAATAGGACACAATAAATTGTACTTCAGGGAGTATCATCTACATATTCCCTAAAACAGATGAGTTATTTCAGCAAGCAGGAAATAACAATCTTTATTTCTACTAATTCTGTTATCATCGTCCCTTAGGCCTATACAGCACATCTAATGTCCAATTTTAGCTCTATGCTTCCCCAGAAACATAATCTTTCTGAAACAGTGTCCTTTCCTGTCCTTCTCTTTTAATATACAAATCTCATCCTGTGTAAGGAAAAGCATCAAAACATTTAAAAGAGCTAAACAGTAATTCCTTTAAATGGTCACAGTTTTTAATAAGTACTACTTAACAGAGAGCTCTATTTGATTCACTATGGTAGAGCCAGTTCTGTTTTCCCATCAGTAATGAACCATGCATTTTTACCCAAATGTAACAGGATGCTCAGCTCCCAGGATAACGATTAGGAGAAGAGCTCCCGTTTTATTCTGCAGACAAAGCAGACACCACATGTCCCTGGGAGCTAAAACCATAACAGAAGACAAGTTTTGTTAACAGTTTAAGGAAATAACCTTTTAAAAGTTTCCATACTATACCATTACGTTGTAAAGCAATTTTGATACAAGTTTCCTGTTGTCATAATCATCTTCATGGTACATATAGTCACCTTCTCATCTATTAACAGTCTTGTAATCCCATAGCCCTTTTGTGCTGGAACACTAAATCAGCTTCGGAGGAGAATTTTGCACAAATGCAAACAACCAACTTCTGTTAATAGGCACAATGCTATTTAAGTCTTCTAGTGCCTGTAGACAGCAGACATCAAGAACACATTTCTGACCCCCAGGAAAGGCATCAGAGAAAAATCGAGAGAACAACTTCGAGGTTTATTTCTTAATTACAATGAGCTGTCTTCAAATATAGGGCGTGATAGCCTTGAATTGATCTTGCTCATCCTCAGTGTAGGAAATGAGTATTTAAGCTGTTTCTGGGTATCAGTTTATAGTAAATAAACAGATTTACTGCAGTGTGGCTCTATTGGAAAACTCCTTCATTTCCACTACTAATTTAATTTCAAAGTTTGTCACTCATAAAATTCCCATTAATACAGGTTTTATGAGGACTACCATCAGTTACCTATGAACTCTTGCTCCAAATAATAATGCAGAAAGTTGGTAACAGATTTGCTGCCCTCCTTTAGCTCTCTCATGCTCTTCACATGAAATCTGTGGAACAGGTTACAGTTCATTTAAAAGAAAAACTAACCCTGCACACACCAAAACTGTTTCCCCTTAGAAATCACAACAATCTCAGTGGTCAGGATTAGGATGGATAAGGTGTCCAGTATACCTTTGCAGTTTTCACTCTAACAGGACACAACAAAGAGACTTGGGAAATCTCAAGCCTTGTTCTACAGAAGACAACCTGAAGCTGAGAGCATGCAGCTGAGCCATCGGTGCCCTTTCTTTTCAGCCCAAGCAGATTGCTTTCCTTTCTGGTGGAAAACTAGAAAAACACTTTCCTAACTACCTCCCAGTTGTGAAGTTACTAGGATATTTTTTACAAAATACTTACGCACATACATGTACACATACACTAATGAAGTTCCAGTGAACAAAAGAAGAAAATAAAACTTAAAACCCTGCACTTTCCCTTTTGTCCTCAAGTTTCCTAGCATTTCTCAGAACAAAAAGGTCGCTTAAAAACTACAAGATTTAGTGACACCTAAATGCACGTGGAAAATCCAAGACAAGGTGAAACCACCTAAAGAAGAGAACAAAGACAAGCACAACTTCAAGCTGGGATGATTCAGTTGATTTGTCAATGGATATCATAATTTAATGTTAGCTCCAGAAAAGCTGTCAAGTTTAAGGTTTTGCTGACCTTGTTGCCATGAATCTTTCCATGAGATTTCACATAAAAATAAAATATACAAAAAGTTAATTATAAAGGACCACACTGTAATGTAACGCAAGCTCAGAGCTAGTAGAAAAGTATGTACACGTGTCCTGGTTTCAGTGGTTCTACAAATATTTAAACAAGAAATTCATCGATTACATCAGTCAAGGCAAATCTAGAATTGTTCAGATCTGCCAAAAGCCCTTTTCTATCAAGTGACATCAGGAAACCAGCAGCACGTATCTGTCTGCTGCAGCCTATCTGGAATACTGCAGCAAAATCCGCATGCCTTTTCTACTTTCTACTTTTCTGCTCCAGTCACGCAGCTATGTTCTGCTCCACTTTACTTCTCCTCTTCCTTCTGCACCATTTTGAAATCACTGTTGAGTTTTGTACAGGCCTACAAATGCAGCTGGTTTCCTTCCTTTCCAATTAATTTCTCACCTTACTTTTCTCCCCAGAACTTCCCTAAACAATTCACAACCTGAAGTACTGAACCCTCATCTTTCCTCTATTATCAATCATACTGTCACACTAAAAGAAATACATAATGGTCTCTGCAGACAAACACCAAACAGTAATGCTCTTCCAAGAGCATTTTCCCTTTGATTGCATTCCATGATCTTCACTCCTTCAAACTCATCTGTATTTCCCTTGTTTTTTTCAATTGCCTTACAAACTCTTAGGAGAAAGGCCCACAGTAGATTTTACATCATGTATTATAACATGCAATAGAGGAATGCTCCTTGGTTAGGCTTTCCTTTTTGAGGATGTTGCCAGTTTTGGTTAATTTTTACACATAGATGATGCATCCTAAGCATTCAGCCTTAATTTTAAACTCCTCCAGAAAGGTATAATCTTCATTTTCACATATAGAAAAGTGCAGACATAGCATACAATTAAAAGGAAAAAAAAAAACCCTAGATAATTTAATATTTGGTTTTATTTGGAAAGACAGACAACTACTAAGGGTACCTTAGTACCACAACCATGTCCTTTCATACTAAAGACTGGGCTCTCAATAGCTCCATTTAGGAGTACAAGCCAGATCCTTAACATTCTTTTAATGCAATTTTTTTAACTGATATGATGCTTACGCTAGCAGAATGTTTTGATGCATTTACATTGCGTTTGTGATTTAATCTAAAGCTCTATACTTATCCCTTAGGTGTGTGGTAATCCCCACTGTTAAAAAGGCAAAGCAAAACAAAAAAACTGAACACACACTATTTAAGCAATCTATTCCAAACAGATGTCAAAGACATAATTTATTATTTCTAAATCGGACCATTGATCAGCAAGATGATAAGCAAAGAAAAAGATCTGCTACCCTAAAATGTGTGAGACTTATTTACACTGCATTTCCAATCAATAAGGTAAAAACATTACTAAAATATGAAGAGTCATGGTTTTGATTTACTGCTGCTTCTCATGTTCTGGTATGAAGTCCACCATTATATTGTGCTAGAATTGTTTATGCTTCACACTTTTTGCTGTATCATATTAATGCCATGTTAGTTATGCAGAAATGGTTCAAAATTTTTAAGTTCTAATAAAGGTGCTAGACATTTCTGGCTGACTGACACAGCTGCATTCTTGGTCATTATCCTCATACATTAGTTCACCCTTTAAATACCTTGCACATTGACAGCAATTGTTACGATGAAATAAAAGCTTGCAAACACTTGCCCACAGCTTTTGTTTGTGTTTAAGACTAGGTCCACACTAGAAAGATTTAATGTCTTTTAACTTATTTACAAACAAAAACACATGTGAAGGAGAAGCAGGCAATAGAAATTTCTTTTGCATCATTCCTGTATTTGACCTTGAGTAATTTCTTTTAAACATGAGAACTTGTCTCCATCTGATAACAAGAGACAGTACATTTAGCATCCAACATGATGATGTTTACTGAAACGTCAACTGTTACTCATTAAGAATGGGACTAGAATGACTAAAACTTCAAGGGCTCTATTTGTATTGGCTTGATGATTTATGGCACAGTAGTAATAAGTGATGATAAAATACAATACAATCTTATATCTGTGAAAAATTCTGGATGCTGAAAACTTAAAACAAATTTTTAAATCAGAAACAGACATCTACGTTCCAGTATTTGTCTTCTGAGAATTATGACACAAAATAACTATTTCTTGGACCTTGATTATTTTATTAATTTGAACATAACGTCTAAGTTTAGTGTAACAGCATGTGCATATATATATACACACACACAAGACGACTACCAGTATCACTCGATTTCCATACATCTAGTGTTTCTAGATACATTTCTAAGCCTGTAAAGCAGAAAGTTATATGGCTAATACATAACAGGACTCCAGAAGCTGCTCTGTTCAATACCCAATCAAACTCAAGAAATCCAACACGTAAGTTCCACATTCAGAACCAAGAATATGTAAATTCTTCAGCATTAATCCCATCCTCATTCCCTCATTCCCAGGTGATTAATCTAACCATCACATTAATTTCTGACTTTCATTTGGTTCAAGGAAAACAGAAACAAGTTCAGTGCAATACAGAAACTTCAGGATCAAGCCACAGAACAGACAAAGCTTTAGAGCTATCAATAAGTGAACTGGTTTTGGCAGCATGGACAGAAAATCATTTCCTCTTTTTAAGTCTAACTGGAGCTGTAACAGAGAAACTTCAAAAATACCAGTTACATACTGACATACTATCCAAGTGCAGCTAGACTGGAAATAACAGCACTCAACTAATGTGCCCATTCTGTGGAAAAGGGCAGGCATATTCAAACATCCTTGGCTCAAGAAAATAAGGAAAGAAGTATCAAAACTTACTCCAGGTAAACAAAGACTACTCAACAACAGGACAATGAGAAATCCCTCATCTCCTTGCACACCAGAATGTTCTTCACAAAGTCATCTGTCTTTTTTCCCCCCTTAGGGACTTGTTAGGGAGATGAATTTCTATGCCTCTTTTCATTATTTCTTAAGAAAGTGCTTTAGATTTTCTGTTCAAATGTAACATCAACAGTTAAGTTATAAGCTACATTTTTAGGATGCGTTTTACCCACATTTTAGGACTCATTTCAGCTTTCAAAGCACCTTGAAATAACTCTCAATGTAGAAGTTACAAATAAAGGAGTTAGCATTTTCATCCTCTGGATGGTATTTTTTCCTGACATTCAATTAACCCTGTATCACTGATACTAATATTTCAATTTCCACTAAAGTTACATTTCTGGTGCTTTTTTTGTTGCTCAAAGAGGTTTTAAAATTTATTAAAGGTACATATGGTAATACCAGTGGCATTTAATATAGCGAAGGCAAGCCAAGCAAAGGTGGCAAAGCAAATACTGCATCTCGTTTTCTTAACCCACATAAAAGCTGCAAAAGTATTTCAGTACTTTATGCATTTACCGCTTTAAAACTGTAAAGAAGCTAAACAGAACAGTGGCTGTTCAGTAAATGTAAAATTGCTTACACCAACCTTTGCTAAACTACAGTCTGACTTCATGCTATTGTCACTATTTTCAAAAGCAGAAAATCCTGTAACTTGAATCAGTGGAATTGGGACTGGGCCTTTAGAGAGAAAGCAAAACTATATTAAAGTCCTTTTGCTCTCATGAAAACAAACGTTTTCACTTATTCATTATTTCAAGGGCAATAATTGAAAATAAAAAAGCAGGCGTAAAAAAAATGAAACAAAATTAACTCTCAACATTTCAGTTGCACAGCAAAAATAAAAAAAATGATACTACATAAGAAGCACTGGGTGTTTTTTTGTTTGTTTGTTTTTTTACTATAATAACCAATAATTTCACAGCAATAACTAAGTAACTTTAAAATATTTTTAGGATTATAATACATCCACTTCCTAAGTCTTCTATGATTGGCTTCAGCTAGTTAGGTCCCCAGAAGCTTAGAAACATTTACTTGAAGATAATTGTTGTGATGCTGATTTACAAGCTATAGCTTGATACAGTTCCATTAGATTACCACACACAGGTTACCACACATTAGATGTGGTAACAGCTTGTGTACATACATATAAAGATAGTAAATACATTTTGTACTAAGAATAAAACACATATATTAATACCTAGATCAGTTTCAAAGTTGTAGTGTGTGCTATCACAAAATAAGGCGGGGAGTCTGAGCTGGGCAATCTTTTAGTTCAACAGTTTAATCACTATATACAATTTAGCACTAATAAAAAAAAAAATATCCATAAATTTGGCAATTTGTTTCATTCTTTCTTCATGTCAAAACGGTGTTTCTCCTTTAGAAATGGGCTAAGAGAAATTTGAAACAATGATTTAGAATTTTTCATTTTGCATCACTTTGTAGTGTCTCTCAGTCCCAATTTCTTCTTAATTTGCTCATGAAATAAACTTCAGATCATTCCTGGTTTTGGTTCTATTCCTAATTCCAAGATAAAAAGATGGCATTGGGCATAGGATGTCAAGACCATCTGTCTCTCTCCATTCCATCTTTAAAGATGGCCCACATTTGCATTCTATAGAGAAGACATCAGTGACAAAGCACACAAAACAAAAACAAACAAAAAGAGAAAACAGGGCATCTTTCCCTAGTTCCACCATATGGACTGAACAGTTACTTCTCATACCTGCAGTTAAGTATGTAAGACAAGTCCTATTTAATTTCTACCATATTAATCCAAATATGTTTTTTATTGAAAAAATCAAAAGCCACCATAAAATCAAAAGACCCTGAAGCTTCCATGCTTACCATAAAAAAAAAAAAAAAGCAAATTACCAATCAAAAAACCTAACATAACTTAACTGCTAATAGCACTGACCTTGTTGATATATTATCTAAATGAAGTCTCAAAATAGCAGTACAGTAATTTATGGTAATCTTCCATGTACATTACAGGTTTGCATTTGGGAATGGTAACATCAACATATAAAACAATTTCTCATGGTCTGTAGCTGTTACTCCAGAAAGCTTAGTATGAATTGCTCAGAGCAGTTCAATACAGCTCATATATGCTTTGTGACTCCAAAATTTAATTTTGTAACCCGTAATCAACTACAAAAATATTATGAACTGAATATGAGCAACATTAAAATGCAATTTCTTCTTACTATTGACTACTTATCAACTGACAACTTAGTCTGTTAAAATCAAAACAACTGGTTTGTTTTATGGTGATTGCTAAAGCTGCTGACCATAAGTAAAGTTGCTATGCTTTATAGACTTAAAAGTCTCTTAATCTAAGCAGCCAATTTAGTATTTCCAAAGACAACATAACTTTAAATAAAGTGTGTTAATGAAACATTAAAAGGTTGCACAATTAAATTATAGCTGAATATGTTCATATTAACTCCTCCCTCCAGTATATCTGTAGAGATTTGCTTTAGTTACACAATAAAATTGCACAGCAAGTCATAGAAATGATGGCTATCCGTCTACATTTACAAAGTTCAGATGAAAGACATCTTACCCCTTCCCACTCACTCCCTGCTCAAACCGTTAGTTATGTAAGCAAATCAAGATCAAATCCTCTGCTGAACCACTTGGTATGACTTCACTGATTAAACCAGTGGCATATTTCCATATAGGTAGAAATACAGCCTATAGTGACATATGCCACATCAGTGGAAATACACCTATTTACACCTAAAAGAAACTGTCCCATTTCCTCTTAATTAACACTATTTAATAAGCATCACCAAAATGTTAATTCTCAAACAGTACTGCAAGGTTCAAACAACAGACAATAGCAACAGTAAAGTTCCCACACTCATCTTCACATGCTGCATCTTCTGATTCTTTAATAACCAAAATAGTCTCTTACTACTAAGATTTACTCTTGCACTCTTTAAAGACATGTAATCCATGGTGACTCTGAATTACTAAAATGTATGGAATTTATGGAAATCCACAGTACCACTAATGGGTTGATAAAATTCCAAATGTTCTAATGCTATAATTACATTTTAACAGAGGCTAGCTCTCATGTTCCAGCAAACATACGTGATATGATAAGGAACACCACCACTGTGGACAACAAATCACTTGGACAATACAAGAGGCATCTTTTACAACACACAGAATAAATTCTGCAAGTATGCTGCATCCAAGACAGTTGCTATGTATTAACCTAAAATCTTCAATGACCAAAATTCTATTTTGTACAAAAAAAACAGGACACCTTTAATGATAAAAGTAGCTAGCCTACATGCTGTAAAGTCCATCTTGTCCTAGTCTAGCAAAGATCTAGGTGCAAATTTCAACTATAGAGCTTCTCTTTTGTAATATAGGTAGGCAGTTATTTACAAGAAGAACAAAGAAGAAACCATACCAGTCACTACACCGACAACCAGATCTTTGTCACTTAAAAGCCGTTAATAATACAAACTTACACAGCAAAAACATATTAAGATACACATTTAAATGCTTTTTTACTAGTTGAGGACACAGCGTGGGCTTTGTGTCAAAGATAATGATTTGTATTTTATAGGGGTGGGATAGAATTTGCTTGTAGGAGCCAAAGTACTAATACAAAGGAGGATGAAAAGGAAATACAGACTAAAACTCACAAAACCACTGAGTTCTCAATTCAACACTAAACCAACGTTAGAGAAGTTGCTATGTGGCACCTCCTCAGGAAAAAAATGCAGTAAGGGTGGTATTTCCTTCCCACGTTCACACCTGGATTATAAACAGAGGAAAGAGATGGTGGAGAAAGGCTTACCTCTGGGAGAGACTATAAGGGGGGGCTGGTGATGGGTTAAGATCAAAGTTGTGAAAAAGCGGCTGAAAGCAGAACTGCGTGGATTTCAATTTGCTGGAATTCATGAAACAGAAGGGCTCGACATGACAATACTGAGCTCTGCAGAAAAGCAGACAAAATTTTGGATGAATTGGAAGCTCTGAGGAAAGAGCTGGAGAAGAAACTGAGGGAAAGGAAATTAAAGTCAGCTTGTATATATCTGTAATTTGGATGTATAGAAGGTGAAGGGTATTTAGTTGTTATGGTTTATAAAACAGATCAGGTGGTTATGAAAGACTGAGACCTGTAAGCACAGCTCTCAAATATTGTGAACACAAATGGCTAAGAGCTGTGCTAAAGCAGAAGTAAGAGGAATCTGAAAAGGAACAAGAAAAACTGATGAATGGCACAGAGAAAGAAGTCAGAAAAACACAGCAGTAGTTTGGAGCAAGAAATAATTTGGTGATAAAGGGACACCAGAAGTACCTGTCTGTAGGAAAGAAGTATGGTCTTCAGAGGTAAAAAAGGTTCTATGGTTAGTACACAGAATTTGAAAGAGGAAATTTGCATGAAGAAATAGATATTCCTGCTGAGGATGGCTTATAGAAACAAGCAGGAAGGCTTGTATCCAGACCATCAGAAAGTCCGCGACAAGCAATGCTTCTTCTGCATTAATTTTTCCCAGTGACACCTCCCTGATCCAGCAGTTGGCTAATGCCTTGTGTAAGAATGGACTCAGAAACAAAATGGGCCACACAGCTAAATCAGAAACATTGTATCACACATCAAAGTAGCTGAAAAAGAAAGTATCATCTAGAACAAAAACACGTGTTGTGAAAAAAGTAGCTTGCTTGCTTTTTGAAAAAAAGCTAACTATAGTTTCAGACAAGCAACACAAACCCCATGAATCTTTCTTATTCCACAGAAACAGAGCAAGGAAGTCTTACTTGTCCAATCGGTACGTGAAAGCCCCATCGTACTCCCCCCTCAGGCGTTGGCTGCTACCATCTTTTGCAAGCAGTTTCCATAGGATCAGAACACTAGTAAGAGGAAACACAGAGGACAGTCAACCACCTCCCAGGTTTTGATTCTCTATCAAGCACTACAGCCCACCACCCATTGGCATAGAAATGAGTGGAATTTGCAAAGTCTCATTCCCTGAAGTTCTTGTGTTAGATTAAAAACTCCTTCAGTTTACAATAATTAACACCCCGATTTATCAGAAGGAAAACTAAATCAATGGTATTATTTAGCTGCAACACCCTTAAAAGCAGTGGTCAAATCAGTGATACAATACTGCAAGCAAAGTCAATGCAGTCACATTCATTTATGCCATCTAAGAATCTTTACCCCTAAATTACTCTGTTCTCACTAAGTTTCTGTACTTAACATGAC
>JAVJGJ010000034.1:6199052-6210043 GCA_035590215.1 Microhierax caerulescens | reverse complement strand
ATCTACAGGAAGGCAATCAGAAACGTCTGAAGTGTAAGGTCTTGGAACAACGTTTAATTGATGTGTAAAATTATATTCTAAAATGCACCATTTTCAGTCCTAAACTCTAGTTGCTGTAGTGAATAGGTACTTCATGACCATCAGTGATCACCAGTATTGTTTTTCTTAATTACACTTGCAAGTAATTAATGCCATTGCTGCATTCCTGGATTTGTAGCATTCCCTAGATGTTCCTATACTGAGTAAAAGGGGAATTCTGTGATAACGTAATCTAATTGCGAAGTTAAATTGTAAAGATTTTTAATAGCAACCACTCTATAGCACTTTTAATTTTCTGTCTGCTTCATGAGCATTAAATAATTATTTCTCACATTGCCCATGTGAGTAGATTACACCACTTCTGTCTCTAAGCTTGGTAGCATATATTCTCACTCTGCCGTAATGCTGAACATGTTACGCTCGAGAGGCATGTATTTCGGAGGCAGAGGCTGACTATCAGTGTTTCAAATGAGTGCTGTTATTGAGTTGTGTAGCATCTTTCTAACGTCATCCGTAGAAGTTTGTTACATGATCTAGCTGCAGGACGGAATCAGATTTCTCTATGCAGGGAAGGTTTGAATGGAGATCTTTTCAAATTAGCAGGTGAAAACTTGGGAAATAATCTGATGCCATCTGCTTTACTCTGAATTTTAGCAGTTCATATTCTAAATACTGGCTATCAAGTGCATATTTTATGTTATCGCTAGGAGCTAAATTAAGGTCAAATTTGATGCCACAAGAAGAAAGAAATGTTGTAAGGACATACATGAAATAATTGTCACTATATGAAGGAGGACAAGCCTTCCTGCACTTCACTTAAAACATATTCCTTGTAGGAAAATACAATGTTCTTTTGCACACCAAGTGAGGGAGGATGGATCTTTAATCTTTCACAAGCCAATGACAATTTTATCAGCAAGGGAGCTATGCAAGACTATCCACTTCCTCTTGGAGCAAAACCTTTTTGAACCATATACCACTATGTAAAATTCATAATAATTTGCTATGACAAGGGCAGATTAGCAGACTACCAGTAGCTGCCCTGAATCCTAACAGACATACAGGCTGTAGCAGTGCAATTCATGTGTGGGAGGGTGGGGGACTCACAGGATGGATTATCTCTGGGAAGTCTGACAGTTTTTCTTCAGCACAGCTCAAATTTTCCAGAAGAATGTCTCACAAACAAGTAAAGTTTTCCTTTGGATGTCTACCTATTTTGGTTCCTATATAATTACCATTTACCTAATTATTTTGATTTCAAAATCTTTGGTACGTTTTCTAAAATGACAGATTTTAAAGAAAGAGAGCCACTGTAATAATTTCTTTAGAATTCCTGAACAACACAAAACACTGGACTGACTTTTTTTTTTTTTTTTTTTTGGTGAATACAGAATGCATTACAAAAAAATTTCCAGTCTTGATTTAAAACTACTATGAAAAAAGCTCTTCCAGTGCTTATTTCTTTTACCGATTGCATCTGGGCTTTTTTTTAGCTTTCTCTTTTGTTGTTGTTGGGTGGTGGGTTTTTTGTTGTTGGTTTTGGGTTTTTTTACTTTTCATTTCCAGCAAAATTAAATTCCCAAATGTTCTTACACTTGCTCTTCTATGAATACTGATTGGGAAAGAACTGGATCTATTTTGGAACAGGTGCACATACAGATGAAGTAATGGATTTGACAAACATTTTGGAATTAATATTTTCAGCTATCATAGATTAAACAACATAAAAAGGCTGGAAGATGTACCCCACACGTGCAAGTTAGGATTATAAACAATTCCATAAATTGCTTATAACTTATATTGGTAAAATCCAAATCAGGACAGAGGAGATGGTTAATGGAACAAGAGGAAATGTTTGATTGATGTGAGTAGGTTTTTCATTAAGATCTTACAATATTTAAGTCAAGTACATTTTATGGAGTTGATAGTTTTCTTTCTTAAATGCTACAAGCAGTCTTTAAAATTAGGTGAGGAGTCCTTTGTTTCTGTTCATCAAAGGAGATTTTCTTTCTATCACCTGGACAGAAGCCTTGTGAGCCTAGTCAGGTGAAAGGTGATTTTTTTTTCTGTCTGTTTATATAACCTCCCCAGTCATCTTTCAATAGAGTCTGCCCTATTAGGTTCAGACAAAAATAAATGGATCAAGTTTAGAGGGTGAGTTAAGAAAAGTCAAAATTAAACAAGATTTACTATGTGTTATAGTCCTATCAAAGAGACAGAGGCTCAAAAAAGGAATTTGAAGAAACTGTTATTAAGAGGTTAATGTGTCTGTCAGACTCTTAAATCATATTGCCAGTATACTCAATGAAATGACAAATTGAACTGTAAAGAAATATTCAGGAAATAATTCTTTAAGCTGAGTACTGAACAACCAGTTCTTATTGGTTTCTGCAGTATTTTTGTAGACTCGAAAGGTTCCAATACATACTCTGGATCGCAAGTATCCTATGGGAATTTAATAAAAGGGTTTCAGCTTTTTAATGCTTGCCTGAGACAACTCTCTGAGCTCTTACACTTGCCAGCTATTTTAATTTTATCTGTCTATTGTGTTTATTTTCTCAACAATGATCAGTATTAAAGATGTATGAGACCTTTCATATGAAATTAAATCAGAGCAGGAGAAGTGTGAGAGGAAGGAGGGAATAAAATTCCAAACTACATCATTCTTGGTTTAAACAAATACAGAGATAATTTCTCATATACTTGAAAGATTTAGGCCTACCTGTATAAAACAGTATATAATGGGAAACCTTTAAGTGTCTCATACTTTTAGGCCTGCTTCCTATTTCATTTTTCTGCAATTATTTTAGAATCAGCAGAACACTCAGGCACATCAATACAGCAAAACTGGTCAAAGTAACCTTATGGTAGAAAACTTTGACGAAGAATAATAAACTGTTCCAATCTTAACGGACTTGAAATCTTCTGAACTCATCCAGGCCACCTGTAAAACATACCTTTTCCCCCATTTCTGCCCAGTGAGGTAAGTCTTTACTTGAAAAAAAGAAATCCCTTCTGGTCTCTGACTCAACTTCTACCAGAATTATGCTGCCCTCTGCACTCCACTTGTCCTTTCACACATTTAATTTCTGTCCCTCTTCTGTGCTCTTTATTTCTTCTCCTTGTTCTGTCTCTTCTGTATGTTTTTCTCCTCACTGTTGTTGAGTCCTTTCTGATTCCACAATCTTTTGCTAATTAACAGTCACAAAATTCCTATGAGACTCATGCTGAATGATGCTGCTTGATAGACAGGTACAATTAAAGAAAGTCTAATTATTTTGATCAGGCCCCTGCAGGATTCAAAAGCAGAGGTGCTATTAGGGCACAGATATCCCTCAGTGATGTTCCTCGTCCCATAAGTAGAACAGGCAGGTAAGAGGGTATCAGCTGCAGCACTGGGACTGTTTGCATCAGTGGCAGCTTGGCAAGCATCTTCTCCAAAGCAACCATTGCTCTGTACTTTTCTCAAGTCGTACAAACCTCTAGTATGGGCGAGTTATGATTTCTACAAAGAAATCAAGATGAAAAAAAAAAATGTGGTCACATTCCATATTTATGGGTTTTCAGTAGAAGGACCAATACATTACTTTTAAAAATGGACTTTCAATGTCAGGCTCAAAGTACTAAAAAATCCCAGTAGCAGCAGGGCTGTTGAGCCAAGGGGGCACCAACTTGCAGTGTGAAGGCCAGCTTCACTCACACATCTGTGATCAGAATAAACTCATAAAGAACCTCTACTTACATGGGAATATCCTGGTTTGATATAGATGAGAAACAGAGAAACCAAGCAAGAGCCATTTCATCAAGGGAAGGCAAAGGGAAGCATACTGAGTGTCACCCATGTCCTCAAAGCCCATTCACCCTCGTGAACACTTCTGTAGCTTTGCCAATGTTCCCTGACTGCAGGGAAGTCGGACATTAAACTGAACAGGACCTACTTCAGTCAGCAAATTCAGATTTTGGAATGTAGTGAAACACTCCTTAAACGTGTATCATCTTGTCTGGAAATGTTAATTTTTAATGACTGTATAGAATATATAGACACACACACACACACACACCCCGTTACTAACTTTTACCTGCAGTGCAGTATGATCCTTATTACTTATCTTCCTCACATTGTGGGGACATGGAAAAACAACGCACACTGAACCTATCATTCTCTCAAGAGTATGAGAAACAAATAGACGTTGCTTGCACCTTCATTTCAAACATCCCATCAAATCGCTGGTTAGGGAGCAAAACTCATAATTTCATAAGGGTAATTGGATACATTTTCTTCTATTGCAAGCAAATTGCCCCCTGGCACAAGAATTTTAAAACCTTTGGCAGCGGACCTCCTGAAACCCATCTGTGTTGGAAATTAATTTTTTGCTTTGGGGTATGCTATATTTACATGTTTTGCTTTATTTCTCAATATTTAATCTAGTGAGAAGAGACTGTTAGGGCAGGCATTGACATTTCTCAACAGATTTTAAAAAAAACTACAGGTCTCCAGAAGAGACTGGCCATACTAATACAGCCAATATGCCAAACCAGAACTGATTTGACATTTATTAGGCAGTCAAATGTTAGTTTTAAGCACAGCTATTTTTAAACATCAATTATTTATGATATTATACTGAGAGAGTATCCAACAGAATTTGCTACAAATGCAAACTGATGACTAGTCTCTCATATGCTTGTAGTTTCCCCAGACTTTCCTTTGGTGATACCTGCCATGCAGGGTGTCCAAGCAACATTGAATTTCTGTTGATTTCACACATATTTTTTTTTATTTCATATAAAGAAATTATAAAATAATTTTGATGACCAAAGCACTGGACACTTCGGCACAGACTGCATCCCTAGCAATGGCATGAGACACTCCAGATGGCAAACCCGAAGGGAAACCCGTATTAAACTCAGCTGGCTTGATTCAGCTTTCTTGGTGTGCTTCTGGCCAATGTTCCTCTTGCAGTTGTGGGCTTCCAATGGCATACAAAGAGCAAGTTATAATTTCACCAGTGCAAAAGTAACTTTTAAAACTGTGTTTAGTGGGCAATATTCACATGGATTTTTTGAAAATGCAGGAAGTGCAAATTCTTTGAAAGCAAAAGCTTGGTTGTGTAAATAAATAGCATGAATACTTCAAGGATTTGCTACCGTGAAACATCTTAGGCCCTCCGTACCTCCTACCACAGAAACGTGTCAGCATGCGGAAAAGCTTCTTCATATCCAGTGCTATATGCACAAAAGAGAAACTCACTGTAAAATTTGACCTCTGTTGTAGGAAACCATCACTGCTATGACACCAACCGTTCTAAAACCTAAGGAAAAGTATTCAAGGTTATCAATGGTACAAACTATGAAAAACAGAAGTTATTAAAAAAAACCCTGAAACTCAGATGAGCAAAGATGATTTACGGAGCTGACACAACTCTAAAACCGTAAGTGGAAAAAGCAAATGTGACATTTCAAAGGACACATGTGAAAACGATGAACTTCAGGGCATAAGCTTGTTCCCAGATGAGGTTTGGAACAAATTATTTTCTTGTGCAGCATCTGGCATGGTCTACTGCCAAAGAAAAGGATACCCAGGTAGCTGAGTTACTGTTCTGCTTGGCAGTTTCTGTATTCTGAATTATTTGAGGAGGTGATACCTACGTATGCTGTATGAAGTATCCATGGTCAAGGACAAAACAAAATTCTCTGGAGCATGGATACCAGAAATCACTCATTACTACAGACATCAAAAAACAGAATAATCCAAACTTCTGTAAATAAAAAAAATGCCTGCAAAAGAAATTCCAGCTGTGAAATACCTGAGCACTGTGAAGTTGTCTATTCATAGGCACATCGTCTGGCCGTGGTACCGCTGTCTAAACAATATTTCTCAGCCCAGTGGTTCACCAGCCTCCCCGAGCAGACACAGACAGATGTAACTGCTGGAACTCACACCGGCCGGGGAGCACGGTGGTTTTGAAGTACGTTTTCTGCAGTATGACAGATTCCACGCTGAAACTTTGATCAAAGAATGTGAAAGGCACTAAACCAATTGACCCTCAGGGAAGAAATCCTGACAGGACAGCATCCAGCAGATGATGAAACAGCCCTGACAGCTCGACAGCAGGGATGAGAGGGTAGGTACCAATACCTGCCTGTGATGTCCAGGCTTGGTGAGATGATATGTACACTCTTTTTGTTATCTTTAAACCTTTCTTCATCTCCTCATTATTTCCCAATGGGTTAAGTAAAGAACTTTGTTTCGGCTCAGGCACTCTCTTCTGTAGTCCACAGGGTTGGAGGCAAAGGGTGTGCTGTCGCTTTCAAGGTGTCAGAGCTGCGAGGGATGGTGGGTGCTGCCTGCAGGGACAGGCAGCTCTGGGCTTGGCACCGCCAGCCTGTGCCCTCAGCAGATGTCACAGGAGCACATTACCCTGGAGGCATAGCTCCAGGGTGTGAAAATCATCAGATGGTAAAATGAGTATTCTCCACCAATTTCTCTTGCTATTTTCATTTGTATTGGGCATATTTTAATTTCCCTTATCTTCCAAACGCTGGAGAGGGTGCCAATATTTCAGTCTTTCTATGTGAAGTGTCTGGCAGTCCTTCTCCAAACTTTAACCCCTGTTGGGCCACCAGTGAACCTTTAAAAATGGATCATCTCAATTTGCGTGAGACAGTGATACTAAACACTTTTCCATCCTTCTCCCACAATATACTAAGCAGGTAGGGGGATAAGATAAATTAGCTGTTACACACATACGTATGAAACCTAAAGGTGTATCAGTAACTCTTTGTCAGTCACACAGCAAGCAGCTATTTTAGCCATTCAAGGTGGAGCAACCTTCAGAATCATGGAATAAGAAAATGGAAGTAAACTTCAGGTCTGTTTGGGCTGGATACCTCGCTAGCACCTAAGGAAAGACAAGCGAACACAGAGGGACAATCCTTCCCCTCTGCCAAAACATAGTGCTGAAGGAGCAGGGAATGAAAACCAGTTTAAGTGTCTGCATCTGGAAAAAAAGCTGGAACCTGATTCAGAGCAGGAAGTGGTCTGTTAAACTCCACGGTGAAATCAAATTATCTGCTACAAAATAGGACACCCACTTCACTGGGAGCACATGTGCTCATTTTTGGACGAGGAAGAGAAGAACAGTTCCTCATTCAGGATAGCCAGAGCAAAGTATTACAAAGGTTCTCTGGCCAGAGGGATCATTATCTGCTGGGTTTGCATTCAACAGTCCATAGGATTTTGTTGATTATCCAGATCAGACCCTGAAACATGAAAGCTAAACCTAACAAAAAGAATGCTGATCTATAAAGAACTTTTTAGTTATAAAAGTAAAAATGAAAATCTTAAAAATACATTCAGAACATACTAACATATTTAGAAAAGAATTGATTAAATAACTAAAAGCCCTAATTTACATAAAATTGTCAAATATAACCAGTAAAATATATCAGGGAAAACTGAACCACATTTTATGAAATGTAAAGTAGAATTACTGCATCATATTAATATTTTTTAACAAAGTAAAAAAATAGGTTGGAATTCCTGCTTCTCATGATAAGGGAATCAGGAGGAAATACAAAAGTAAATATATCTCCATTTAGAACCAAACCAATGAAATATTCTTTGTAATGTGTTACCATGCTGGTGTCATGCTATGAATATTAAAACAGCCTAGGAAAATTCCTATTTTCCAAAAGATGAACTTCAACAAATTCAGAACTGCAGACACTTTTGGTTTATGAATATGATGTTCAAAATCTAAAAGGTGTTTTACATAAATCTGAAACAAAAATATGTACAATAAAACAAACCAGATGTGTGATGAGATAGGAAAGCAAATTTCCCTCTGAAAGAATAGTTGTATGTTGTGCAAATCTTAAGTACTATGGTAATTCATTTGCATTTTCATAGCATTTATACTTGTGGCATAAGCCCCAAAAATAATATAGAAGGAAATTACTGTACCTGCAGCTTTTTGCAACATTTGCTTATGAAAAGATTAGGCTTTTACTAATTCTTCAGTAATTTAACAGTCCCAGCATCCTGCTTTTTTAAGTAGGAGAAAACCATTTGTTTGATTTTGATGTATTGAATACTTTTAGAGGGGCAGCATACAGTCTTTCAGTAATATAATTAGATAATATTCTTGAATTTTAAAGTTATGAAAAAGAAACATTGATTTTGTGGCCAATCTTCAGTAAAAAAGAGATAGAACAGCGTCTGCGAAATAACCCACGTAATCAGATTAGCTTTAGAGCACTGATTACTGTACTTCACATTCAAATAAAAGCCAAAGAATAATTTATTTGATGTACTAGTTAAGCTAAAAATGCAGAATTGACAGAATATGGAAGCTCTTTGATCTTTTGTAGGTGTTCAATATAGTCTCAATGCTGCTTGATGAGTGACAACAATTCATAATGTTTTAAAAATAAACCTCTATGCACAGGGGTTGGGGTTTTTTTAGCTTTAAGCTTGTGTTTTCATTATATAACTGCTCTTTGACTTTGAAGATTTCTTTCTTATTTAAACAACATATTTTGTTCTTATCTTGGAATCCAGAACTAGGAGCTGAAATGGGTTTGTAAAAGGGGAAGAAAGTTGACTCAAATCCTTTTTAAAGAAGATATTAAAAATGTGGTCAGCAGGGTAAGGTTCTCATTTACTTTCTTTTTCAAAGCTGATAAAAAGTGACAAGAGTCAGTTTGGGTTCATTCTTGTAGTATCAAGGTACATTTTTCTGAATGTCACATTCAGTCAAACCTGACTTCCAATTTGTCTCCCATTTCCTATTCTCTCTTTCACAATGGGGGGAAAAAAAAAAAAGTTAAATATGAAGGGAAATTACAAATTGGAAATAAGCCTCCCCCTCATTTTCAAACACATAGCCTGCAGTTCTTGACATCTTCTAAAAACAACTCAACATTCTATAAGAAATACAGGTGGTCCAGTATTAAGATTGACAAGAAGATTTACTCTCAGAAAGTTTTAGCAAAGCAACAAAAGATATTTTTTCCAACTGTAAAGATTTTTAAATTTTAGACAAGCTTCTCCTATCACTTTCTGTATAAGATTATAATTGAATCAAGCTGCTGAAGTGTGCAGTGTTTCTTTAAATTGCAAACCCAAGATTCATTCCATTGGTGACTTCTGGTCTGCAGTGGACAAAGGTGTTTATTTCAGGTTTCCCATAAAAATTTTCAGATATAGGAAAGAGGAACCTCTGGTCAGTATGCAAGCTGTACGTGTCTCACCAGCGTCTGCATCAGGACAATCCATGTAGAGCAACCAGGCTAGCAAGATAATGGGGCGAGACATTCAGCCCAGCTGAAAATCCATTTTCAGGCAGGTATTCAGGTTAGTAAGATAATGGAGAGAGCTTGTATTTCACAAACTCTTCTTTATTTACTTAACTATGCTTTGAACTTGCCCCCATAGAAATCTTTGACATGAAACAGTTCTGTTGGTGCTGCACTGTTGAAATATGGGAAACGATTCAAATAGAGCAGAATGGACTGGGCCGTTTGCGTTCAACGAGGCTAAAGTGAAAAAGGATTTAATGAAAAGACCTGACTATAATTCAGGGAAAGTAACACAGTTATACATTTCCAGAGAACATGATTTTCTTGCTTTTATTTATATAATTAATTATGTTGTTTCGCAGAATAAAAGAAAGCATCAACAACTATTATAAAATTTGAGCTTTTAGTTGCATTCTAGAGAGAAAACAGTAAAAACAAACCAACGACCTACACTGAGTATGTGATTCCAAGTGTATTTTACATGCCTGTAATGGTAAGTCTCTCAAGATCTAAGATCACAGTACAATACTGATATTTAAAATAATTTGGTGTATCTTCATTTTTTATAATTTCTTGGATGTCAGAACTTAGACCTTTAGTGTATTTTCATTAGTTTTTCTTTTTTTTTTTTTCAGCCAACACTGAAAGTGGCTTTAACAAGTAAACTTTCTGCTTGATAATGTAATCACTTAAGCATCAAGAGATCAGGAATGCGGCAAATCAACTAGCTAATTTGAGAGGAAAAAAGAAAATTGATCCCTAGATTTTTATTACTTGTGAGGTTGGCATGGTTTTGTTCTACAATTCCACATCCTATGAAAGAGGTAGAGAAACAACTAGAACGGGATTTACTCAAAAGAAGATGTCTCAAGAAAGAAGCAATTCTGTAAGCAGTTGTGCTAATTACACCTGCTCCCCTCTGCCTAGCACACACCAAGCAGCTGAGCAGTGGTTCTCTCAGCTCCTCTTCTTTTACCTGCCCCTACAGCATCATCCTGCAGGCTTCTCTGCTCCTTCCCTGCTTTCCTCCAGCAGGTCACCACGCTCCAGAACCACAGCTCCTGCATGCCAGAGCTTTTACTCCAAAACCTCATCACAGTGTCCTCAATTAACCCCTCGAACCTGTACTTCCCAACAGTAATATGCTTGTGAGAGATTTTCTAACATAGGTGTGGGCACGTCCCAGCATAGCTCTTGAGCTGGGGGACAGGAGGACTGTCCTAGCATATCAGCCCCATCAACATTTCGCTTCGCTTGGGTCATCTCTTTAGGTTGTGAAGCTCTCAGGAGCATTTCTCTCAGAAGCCACAATGCCAATAATCAGCTCTTCGTAGTGGAAGACAGCGGTTGGCCCCTGGTGCCTGCACAAAATTCGTTTCCTCCCGAATTCTGTTAAAACTTAGTTTCCATAGGCTCCCTCAACAGCACTGCGAAAGGAGCTATTAGTTAAGATACCTAATGTAGTGTTATGACATTTTATGTCAGCATGACTGTGTTTTCCATTCCTGTATTTGTTATGGCATTTTGCTCTTTGCCCTCCTTGGCATTTGTGCCAAAACACCAAAATAAATGTGAGTTTCGAGTTTGGGCTAGAACAAATGCTCAGCCTTTAAGCAAACCGTAAAAGGGGCATTGGTGGCTGTAAAGGATCA
>JAVJGJ010000034.1:6126453-6137618 GCA_035590215.1 Microhierax caerulescens | reverse complement strand
AGTGACATGAAAATATTTTTAGTCATTAGTTGCTACAGACTGTTTTGATGCTTAGCGAAATTCACAGCCATGGGTTCTTGGGCTGGTGTTTGAACTTCTGTGTTATCGGCAGCGACGGCAGCATGGACTCAGTGCGTACCATTACATTTAGTAGGCATCACCCTGTGTCCTGGTTTCAGCTGGGATAGAATTAATTTTCTTCCTAGTAGCTGGTGCAGTGCTGTGGTTTGGATTCAGTGTAAGAATAATATTGATAACACACTGATGGTTCAGCTGTTGCCAGGTAGTGCTTGCCCTAAGTCAAGGACTTTTTGGTTTCCCTGCTCTGCCAGTGAGGAGGGGCACAAGAAGCCAGGAGGGGACACGTCCAGGACAGCTGACCCGAACTAGCAAAGGGATATCCCATACCAGAGAATGTCATGCTCAGTGCATAAACTGGGGGGATCTGGCCGGGGCCTGTCGATTGCAGCTGGGACGTGGCTGGGCATCGGTCAGCGGGTGGTGAGCAATAGTATTGTGCATCACTTGGTGGGGTTTTTGTTCCCTTTGGGTTTTATTCCTCTCTCCCTCTATCTCTTTCTCTTTCTAATTGTTATTATTATCATTATTATTATATTTCATTTTATTTTATTTCGACTCTTAAATTGTTCTTATCTCAACCCATGAGTTTTACCTTTTTCCCCAACTCTCCTCCTCATCCTGCTGGAGCAGAGTGCGGGGCACAAGCAAGCAGCTGCATGATACTTCGTTGCTGGCTGGGGCTAAACCACAACAGAGCAGATGATGTTACACTGCAGCAGTGCTCTTCACTGATGTCTTATTGTCAGGTTTTATTCAAAGAAGGTAGAGGCTGAAGCACTAGAGGTTCCCGTTTTACTTAAGTGCAGCCACCCTTTTCTTTCCACTACCATCTTTTTTCCTTTGCTTCCTTCCTCCTATCCAGTGCCTGCCTTCTCCCAGAGAAATAAGCATTAAATAAGGATTCATAGAAACTCAACCAACTTAGATTTGAATCAGCCATTTATAGCAATGAATTTAGCTTTAGCTCTGAGGGTATTATTTCCTATAAATCCACTATTTGCACTTCTGGGAAATTACCATCTTTCCATCTGCCTTCAGGCAATTCAAAGCTATTCCTTCTTTGGGAAGTGAGGCCAAAGGCAGAAATACAATTCTCAGTACTTCCAACCTGCCCACATGCATCCCCACTGTCAAAAGAAGAGTTGCTTATAGTTTAATGAATAGTGTTCAGTACTTTCCCAAGCTAATGAGCACCACTATGTCATGCTTTAATACACGATTTGCTGTCTGAGAAGCCTCTTTTGGCCATGGTCATCACTAGTGATCTGGTAACAGCAGGTGACAGCATGAAACAGGGATGAAGGAGGGAGATATGATGGAAGAGGCAGTATCTTGTCCACCTGGAGTAGGAGTGGAGCAGAGCAGGAGTTGTATAAAGGGCTGACATGGACATGAAGAACAGATGACTGAATTGATGAGAAGAGCTGGGGAGTTAGATTGGGAGCTGGAAAGGGGAATGGGGACCTCTGATATGGGAGGCATGTTAAGTTTAAGAAGAAAGGACAGGGGCTGTCACACAGGTGAAGAAGGATGGGCAGAACACAAAATGGAAGATTGGTGAACAGGGAATTTTGTGTCAGAAGGAGGAATAGGGAGTTGGGGCTGTGGAAGTCCTATGCCCACAAAAGTGAGAGGCTGCCCTTTGGGGATGCAAAAAGGGCTGGGACAGGACACCTCAGGATTTGACTATGGTAACTCTAGGGTAATTCTAACTGTGATCCAGCTGGGCAGTGGACATCACGTATAAACCTACCAGGGCTCTCTGACCATCCTCTCTCATTCAAGTCAAATACACTCCCTTTTGCTGAAATTCTTACTAACTGCAATGCTTTGGGGCAAACCAGAATGACAGTGGATCACTGGGAAGGAAACTGAGATTGCAATCTGAGCCAAACAACTTGCACAATTGCAGCACACTAGTTTATGAGCTTGCCATGCTCAAGAAATAAAAAAACCATCTACAATCAAACCCAACCCTTTAAAAAATTAAAATAATGCAGTAAAAATATACTTTCTTCTAAATACAAAAAGTGTTTAAAAAGACAGAATAGTTTGAAAATTATATCTTCATACAGCACACCTTGTTGGTCTACAAATCAGTCCTCCACTACAGGAGCACAGTAGCATACCCTTTCCTATGAAAAACAGGCCTTAAATTACACACAATTAACCAAAACCAATGTTTGTATGTAATAATCATTAGGTTTTATACTGAAGATTTAAGTTTTTGCATTCTGAATAGAACATACTTCATTTCACTAAAATTTCACTTGTTTTTTCATCATCAGCTACTTGAGATCTGTCACACATACTTACACACTACATGAAGCTTTAAAGTACAGTATTTAACGCTACTGTAGACATTTTGGTTTTTGAACAAATGCTCTGCAAAAGTGAGGTAGAATAGAAAAAAACAAAAAAGTAATAACATGCCAAGCAACTGGTCAGCATCCGTTATTCATGTAGAAAGCTACAGGTAATGTCATAATCCTGACAATTACTGTTATCATTTGTCATGTTCAATTATCATGCATTCAGTAGATGTTCAGAAGAAAACAAACAGGGAAGAAAGCATATCTACAATATTTTAAATTAAATAGCAGCCGTCCTGTACATCACAGGGTTTCCTCAACAAGCTTTCAAAAACCAGTGCCTAATATTGGAATTACAGCTCTGCACAGCCCAAGCTGTTATTGTCAGATATTAAAAAGATGTTTCTTAAAGGTCTTTCAAATGTCTTTTCCCTTAAAAATCAACCATTTTTTTTTTACCCTCCATGTCTCATAAATAACCCTTCCACAATATAGTTCATCAAGCTCAATGATATCTTTGATACCATCTGGATAATCCTTTTTTATTGTCTTTGAAAGAGAAAAACATTTTAAGAAGTATTAACCTAAATAATAATATTGATAATATTAAGTATTTTCTTTCACTTTTGGAGGCTGGAACAACTTGAGATTTCCTGTTTGATTGGTGAGACCATTTTGTTGTTTGTTTTAGAATCTCTAATTAACATCAAACCTTCATGACCAAGTAGAATCACCAATGGGAACAACTTGTCCCTGTACAGACGTACACCAGCTTATTCATAAATTGAGAATTAACTGCAGTCTTTGGGAGCTAATAGAAGTGGTAATTAGCAAAACCAAAACACAGTTCTGCACATTTGCTCTCCCTTTTCTTCTCTTTTTTGCTATTACCTGGAGCATTTACGTTGCAACTGCCCTTGCTACACTACTTCCCATCTGCAGCCTTAGTTAGCATTAGCAACCATTTACAATATCAAAACAGTATATTACAATTTAAGGCTAGTAAAGTGTTGCAGAAATAAATGTATGCATATGAAACAAAGTTGCTTTTATTAAAATCATTTCAACAGCTTTTCAACAGCTGCTGAAAATAACAAACACTAATTAGAACACTGTGGATTGATTTTGCTAAACTTTGGAAGAACAAAAAGGAAATCCTTCTCTTAGGCTGATAGGGTAGTATATTGCATACCATGCTTAAGGTGCTGAGCAGCAGAGATATTTTTCCATACATTATTTCTACTCTCCCTTAAATAATGTTGTAAGTTCACTTGGAGCATGGTAACTCTGAATAGAAAGAGTTCTCTAAGTACTGGCTTTTCTCCTCTAGGGATAAACTGTCAACTGTAAATTCTATAGATATTTGCGTGTTAAAAACCATACCCAAGTTTCTATAGATCTTACTCATTGATCCTTGTATTATGCTGCCCTTCTCCTTCAAGTGCTAGAAGGTCTCAGAGGAGCTGCATCTGTAAACCAGGATGGGCTAAACTTGTTGATTTGCTTACATTTTATTTTTAAAAATCTTGTGACTCAAAGATACATGTTTATCCTGAAGACATTGCCATGGAATTTAAAAACAGGTCTCCTGAGTAGGTGAGCAGCTCACTGGTGTGGCGAGCTGTCATCAGAGTGAATGATCAGTCATGCTCAATCCGTCTTAGCCCTTGTATCTGGGCTTTGGCTAAAGATGCCACTGAAAATAGATGAGTATTCTCCTACAAAACGAAGCAGGGCTGGCTTGGAACAGTTCCAGTTTTCCAGAATGGCTTGGCTTCAGTTATATGCATCTGATCACAGAAATTTAAAATAGTGGAATGTCATTTCCTTCAGTCTTAAGGTTTAGGGGGGAGGGGGGGGGGGAACCCTAAATGTCCCATCTATCAAAATAGTAGGTTTCTAAATTTTGAATAACCTTGATGCAGATGGAAAGCAATAAAACAGCTATATCTCAGGTTTAAGAAGAAGCATCTTATTACCATCAGAGAGCTGACAAGAAGTGACAAACGTTTGCTTCATCCTATAAACTTGTTTAACAACCAGGAGGGGACAAAATGTAATGTGTCTATCAGAGGCACACTGTTTAGGATTCAAGTGGCAACTCACAATCTCAAATACAGAATTTGAAAATGAAAAAAACACTGTGTGTCCATTTCTATTAAGCTAGGGGATGATGCAAACTCATTGTGATAGCCCTGTCATCCAGTCTTATCCCCAGCTCCCAAAACTTGTACAAAGGATGCTGCAATCAGCTTCAGGACGACACAAAATCTCCCAGGCCCTGACAGGCATAATCCTTTGGTAAAATAGGCTTCTTTATCTGTAATGCTATCACCTGTTGACAGAAGTGATGTGATGCCACATCAAGGACAGTATATCATGTGACTCAGATATAGGAATTTTAAGAACAGGTTTTCTTTTGCAGTAAATAATCTGATTTAGAGATTTCTGACAAGTGCTGCAATTATTTGAAGTAATTATGAAAAAAATGGCATAATTTTTCAATATAGCAAAGGTAACTGCAAGGTGACTAGTCAAAACAATTGTGATTAAACCACTTTATAGATACTGTTTAGATGATGCTATAATGAGAATAACAACACAATCCAGTTACTGACATTTAAAACTTGGAAATATTTCAAGTGTCTCAGGAATAATGTCGATGATTAAATGTTTTCTGTTTTGATTTTGATGTTACAAAGGTGTTTAGTGCTGTTTTTTTCCTGTGGAACCTGTCACTGAAAGTCTCAAGCTTTGCACAAGATGTCCTATTAGTCTAATATTACTGTTCTGTCCTGTGTATTCTGGAAGAGGCATACCACCCCTGCCATTGTTTTGTATCAACCTGGGTCCCTTCACAGTGTCTCAGATAACTGACAGATAATATTTTCTAATGTGTTTTACAATATTTTTCTTCGGGTTTTCTGAAAGCTCACTACATTTAACCATTTGTTCCATACATGCATAGATTTTAGGGACAGAGGCAACCCCTTCATGTTAACCCAGTTCAGCCTCCTGCATAACACAGAACCAGGGATTCAGGCTGCCAGATTAAAAGCCATGTTAGAAGTACAGTTTAATATTTTTTTTTTAATAAATCAGGTTTTTATTTAATTACTTCAAGCATCACCAACATTTCCAAATAAAGATCCATCATTTCCAAATAAAGATCCATTTTATTCTTTACCGTGGGGCATGGTTCACTTCCTAGGATTGCCTGGGTATCCTACCAAATTCCCTGCAGTTATGTAGCACAGCAGTGATGCCCTTGATCTCTCCTATTCTCTTCCTGTTGCAAACAATAGGTTTAGGTTTTGGTCTCATTTAAATAAGTCTTAAGTTTACAATATCCAATATGTAAATGTTTTCAGCCTGCACAGTGCATGAGCATTCAAGAAAGGTGTTCCTTTGCACACTCCCAAGCTTAGTACACAAAGCTGAGTGACTGAATCATGTGGTTACCCTGTAGCTGTGAAGGAGTGGACTTGATAAATCAAATGGTGTCTTTTCATTCTACATTTCCATATTGCTGGAATGTTGAATGGCTCTATTAAAAATTAATGTTTTGGTTCTTGTGTTACTGTTTCCTTACTGATCTTGTTATGCCTTTACCAACTATTTCAGGGCTGAAGTCAAGATCTTCCCTCACACGTGCACCTCTGCTTTTTCATTTGTCATCTTTCCCCTTAAAAAACCTAAAGTGACAGTCTTAGGATTTTTTACTGTAAGAGAGGCCATTCTTGTATTATTTTTATGAACCCTTTCCAATTTCAACTTTATTTCAAAAATGTGGTCTCTGTTAATGACTTATTTAATGTCATGCACATGTGGTAAAGCATCTGCTGTGACCTAATCTCTTCCTACTTAAAGGCAAGCTTTAAAGCTACCTCTCACAGCTATCTTCTCACACAGGGATGAATTACATTTGGCTTGACTATGTTGATGCTTTAGCTGTTTTCAGAATTATATTTTTCAAGAGTACATTGTCACCTCTGCCCTCCCTCCAGTTTCCCTCGTTTAAGTATGGTAAAGCTTTTTATTCCCTGAGGCATGAATTTTCATTCTAAAAAAGAAAAAAGCTGAGTGTTCTATGTCACTACCTTGCAAAATGATATAAACTTCTCTATTAAGACCTTCTTTATGACAAGCTCTTTTCCCATTCAGCCTTCTACAAGACTTCATCCTCTGAACAAGCAGTCACAACATGCACAAAATTAAGATATTCCACTTTTTCCAACCTCAACTAAAAAAAAAAAAAAAAAATAAAATTAATGATTTCCACAAAGCTATTGTTTGCTCTCCATTTTGAACTCAACCACTGGTCTATAGTCTATCTACCACTTTTAAATACATATTAATTAAGTTCTAATGCATATGGATATACCTCTCTTTGCTTGTGGTAAATGTAAAAGATTATGGCTGGAACCCTTGGGTTTGTTCTCTACGCAACTAGTATATCAATTAAAAAAAATATCTATGGACTCATAAACTCATGTTCTACATGACCGGTTTATATCAGACACACTGATCCAAACACAGCATTGTTTAACAGGCCTGTAACGTGGTCAGATCATCTATCGAGTGTACTTATTGTACCCTCACAGTCCCGACAGACTCATGAGTCTGTAAAAGAAATATGACCACCAGAATGCACCCTTGAACTTGGGAGGACAGTATGTAGTAGATCATTTTAATAGCCATTTGAGAGTCAATGTCTTCTGGTCTTTTAATAATGCTGGCTAATATTATAGTAAAAATAATGTGCTTGAACTTTGGAAAATGCAGTTAAACTTGTGTGGCACCTTCAGAATTTTTTCCCCTCTAACTAAAGCCTATTATATGAGAAGACTGATTTATCTCTTGATTGGGTTTTATAAAGCTATGACAATTCTTTGCAGAGAAAGATGAAAAATATGCATCCCCAGAGCTTTCATAATCCACTTTAAGAAAAAAAGTATTCTAGTTTCTCTTTAATTTCAAAATACTTAGAGCCTCATAGACCTGACTTTTTTTAATCAGAGCACAACTACTCTTTCAAGACTTCCAAGTAACTCTTATTCTTGTTTTCCAAATTAACTCTGCTTGTAGGAAAAAAAAAATAATACATAAATATTTTCACAACAGTACATAAACAGAACAGGCAGTACATAGACATGGACAGAACAGACATCAGGGAAAAAGTTTTGAGGTCTTATTTCCCACACTTGTATCCTTAGTACTCTGAGAATAGATCCCACCACCTGTCTGATGAGACCACTATTTGGAAGCTCATGCTGTAGGTCCTCTTTACCTATTGAAGCACGACTGGGTGACCTCCCAGTACATTGCTGAAAGTGGCTGAATACTGGTGGGCTGAGCTGACATTCTCTCTTTTAAACAACTGCTGACTTGCAAGAATCTTAAGTTTTAGATTTAGTTGAAATTAGACAGTGCTTGAGGAAAATAGCATGCCTGCATTCTGAAAATGCCACTCCAAGTACTAAAGATCTCAGAGAGTGAACAACTTTTGTAGCTGAGAATCTTCCTCCTAATATCAGTATTTAAATAGAGCCGAAGAGGCAGTGATAGACCTAACCAGCACAGCTAACTCGGGAAGGCGGAGTACAAAAGGTTACTCTAAGACTCTAGACTTTTAGATGAGTACTCAAAGGCAACCAAACCACAGGAACACGTACGTGTTCATGAAGTGAGTGATCACATGCTAGAAGAGCCAAAGCTTCCAAATTCTGCTACGGAGCAGATGCTTTAATGTGGCTGGTGCTGAAGGTGAATACACCGGTGGCCATAGCACAGTCTGCATTAGCAAGGAAAAGGTACCCTTTTGACTCATGTTAATCTTGCTCTTGATACCAAGAATAGTGCTCCAAAAATAATGAAAGGCTGTAGATTATTTTTTTTAAATGTACAAAATACCTTCAACAACACAAAAACCAGTGGCAGCTTATGTGACCCTCTTTAGTTGATTCATGCTACCAAACAGCCCTGCTTTTATGCTGCCTGAGCAATTGCCTGCACAGTAGGAAAAGGTAACAGCAAACAAAAGACGTATTAAAAAGAGAGAGTGCATAATTATGGCATAAATTATAGCCAGCAACATTGATAAATGTTATTCAGGAAGGACTGAAAGAGGAAAGCAGAAAATACTGAATTATTCAGAAATGTATATGATTACTTAAAGTTCAAGAGTGAAAATCATGTATATCAAATGTCTTTGGATAAAGATACAAAGGAACAAACCATCAGCAACGTCACACTAGGAACTTATTTCTGATGATCTGCTCAGAGGAAGAAAGTAAATGAGGCTTTCTTCTGGGGAAAAAAAACCAAACCCAAACCAAACAAAACCCAGAAGCTGTGTGCAAAGACAGTGTGCTTCTGAAAGTAGCTATCTTTGCCATGGTGACTCTCAGAAAAGCACATCAGCAACACACAGAAGCATTCACTTTGTCTTTTTTTTTTTTTTTTTTTTTATGTAGAAACGAACTGTTAGAGGTATATGGAAGAAATTTTTCTGGGAAGGAGTACTGTACATTAGATTAGTAAATAGGAACTAATTTCAAGATCTCAACAGCCGGTGTGTCTGTTTCAGGAGCTCTTTTGTGATCTAAAAGTCAAACCAGCATCCTTAAACTGGAATTGAAAACAACTATTATGATCGGATAGCTGGCTTAGCTGAGTTTTATGCCAATATAAAGAAAAAATAAAGAAAGAATTGAAATTGAAAGAATTACTTAAGTTGGCAGATCAGACTTTTTAGAGTATCCTACTCTAAAAAGCCAGTCTTGGAACCTCTAATACCTGAAAACCTACTGAAAAAAGGTCAAGGGCTACAGGAATAGAAAAGGTATCTAAAGAGTTGCTGGCCTACCTTCCTAACTTCGGAATCTGTAAAAAGCAAACAATTAAACAATTTATCAAATAATGAACCAGTCTTTCTGAAGGTGTGCATAAACAGGCAACATTCACTGGACAAGAAAAACTTGTGTTAAACAGCTACAGATTTTTTTCTTTATACTAATAATACATTGCCATTTCAAAAGAACATTTCTTATAGGAAAATTTTAAACCTGATTAAAAGTAAAGAATATCCACTTGTAAGTTTTTCAGATAGCTAACTCATTATTACTGCTTAACGTTATCTCTGCCCTAAATTTGTCAATCTTCAGCTTCCATTTATAAGACATTTTAAATATGTATTTTTAAACCTTTCTCTGCTAGACTGAAGGTGCATCTATTAGGCACTTTCTACTACACTGACTTTTAGGGAAAAACCTGATCAACTTACTGTATTTGATAAACACCTCAAAACTTGAGATTCTTGAATGATTCCTCTATAAATTGCATTTTCTCTTTAATCATTCTTCATTCAAATCACTGACCTTTTCTACATTTCTAACATTCATCCTGAACCGTGGACACTGGAAATGAACACACTGCAGAGAGCAGTCTTGAATACAGGGTTTGAACAAGAATAAAAATCTATTATGAGCCTGAAAGATCAGGCACCTGTGCTTAAAGCCCACCATCATTAGAAACTCAAAGATGCAAAGGAATAAGAAAAGCTCTGTCCAGCTCTTTATTCCATATGTAGGTAGGTTATACCTTATGTTAGCTACCCTCAGCTTCAGCCATTTAACAATAGTCCCTTACATAATAATCCTACTTTCTTAATAATCCTATGTGGTGTCACTCTACCCAGTGACAATTATTCACGGTGTGATCCTATCACATCAAAGGCTAAAATCCCAAAGTAGTTGAACACAGATACTAAAGTGTTCCTAGTAACTGCTGTTAATTCATCACTATCATTTCAAGAACAATGTTTAAGGTTACAGCTGGTTAATGCCTTATTAGTTCAGTTTAAATCACATGGCATTCAATAATTATTAGTTTGGGCACCTTACTAGCTGTGCTTTCTATGTTTTGATCTCTGATTTTCCTGTTACAGTTTTACAGAGGAAGAAGTTCAGATGAGTTCAGATGAGCATCTAACGATGTGCTGCGGTGGTTCCTGTGGTGGTATATCTTACCCCCATCCCTGGGCTGCTCTACGGCCTCAGGGATCCCTGTTAGGCTTTGGCCTTTGAGTAATGAGTCAGACAGTTTGGCACCCCTGGATTGTACCAGCTCTTGCATGGCTAAGGTGGGGAGCAGTGCTGCCTGTCCCAGGAATTCTTGTCGCCTGGCAAAGGTGGAAATGAAAACAATCATCGGTCATTGCCTGACAGCCTTGGGGCATTGCTGACCCGAACTGTAGCCTGAGTGAAACAGTACTATTGTTGGTGAAAAATAACAATAAAATACAAAAACGGCCAGGATGGAAATTTATGGATGACTAAAGCCAACCATCTCCAACCCTATAAACAGCTCTCCTGGACCTCAGAAGACTGTGAACAGCATCTCCCTCTGAGGAACATGATGCTCAGAGCTCGCAGACTCCTAAGTTTGTGATATTGGGGGGCTATTGCTGACAGCTGACGATAGAGCCTGGGCTGATGCCCCTGCCCCTGCTCAACCCTTTGTCTATTGAGAAAAGCAAGGGTATTTGATGGGAGTATTTCACTGAACCTGAGGGGAGCTTCTAATAGGTATCTCTTTGTACATGTGGACTTATAGTTCTATACACATATTCCTTTTTCTTTGTGTGTGTGCAAATTGATTTAGATACCTCACAACCAATACAGTATAACCCAGCGGTCCTCAAACTTTTTAACCAGGGGGCTGGCGCGTGGATGAAGTGGCAGGCAGTCATCTGCAGCTGCTTGGTTCCCC
>JAVJGJ010000034.1:6114477-6125598 GCA_035590215.1 Microhierax caerulescens | reverse complement strand
ATTTTTGCTTAATTTTAACACGAATCTTAACAAACATGTTAGTTTGTTGGGTTTTTTTAACTTGATTTTTTATTTCTTTTTTTTTCTTTGTGTGTTCTATCCATGTAATAAGTAATAGAGCAAATCTTGCCATCAAACATTGTGAAGTCACACTCCCACAAACTTATTAACTGTTTCATTCATACCTTTGATGGTAATTCTTTAAGCAACTTAACCTAAACCACTCACTTGTGACAATTAGGAATGTGTCCAACAGCAGGACAATGAAAGAGGAAAACAACATAAAATATACTAACTTGCAAATTTCTTTGATAGAGATTCTTAATTATTTTATTTTAGGGATGACGAAGATGAGATTGGGACTTTCACCTTTAAGTCTTTGAGATGAGACTGTGATCTTTCACCATCAAGTGTCTGATCCTTTTTTAGCTTCTTTCCAAGAACTTTAGTTTCTTAATATATTTTTGCTTCTGAATTATTTATTTATTTATTAGTATAAGTACCTCTCTCATTTCTTCCTCCTGTATACTTTTTAGAGCAACATGCAAATCTATTGAAGTTTCAGATGAAGTTTGCGTTATCTGGGGTTGGATCATAGGATTATTAGGGTGAGTCAGCTGAAATAAATTTGTTTAGCATCAAATGGAATAAATTGGCAGGCCATGGCTTTTGGTTCACCATCCTGGTCAATTAAGTAATGTTCATATGCAGCAGACCCTTTTTTATATACAGAACCAATCTAGCATGAAATGCTTTGAAGTCGGTTACTTATGCTACCTGAAAAGGAATGCACTTAAAGTCTATTTATTTATTTATTAAGCAGATAGGGGATGATGTGCAAGCAAAAGTAAATGAGGAAATCAGTGAATAAAGCAAGCTAGCAACTAGATTTAAAAGGTCAAATGCTCACTCCTTGCCTGCAGAAAGTGCATGCACAAACATGGGAGGCATGCAAGTACTTCTCTGTCCTCGACTGAATTGTCACCATTTTATTGTCATCTTTCAATCTTCCTTAAACTCTCGGGGAATCTGTGAATAACATCAAACCATATTCTGTTCATGCCACTTTTGTGGAAGATTAATGTATACTCTCCTGCTCTAAATACAACGCTGACATGTCACAAAGATTTGTGGGACCACAATTTTTAAAAGTACTATAGAAACAGTGCTGTAATCATTCAAAATTACACTGAACTCTGTAGTCCTCTATCACAGTAATTTTTCAATACAACATGCCATCCCTACTTTTAAAGCACAGTTGCACTCAGACAATCATAACAGCCCTTGGATAACAGAAATAATACTGGTTATTGTAAACCCTCTGACATGAGTTTGCCTAGCGGTAGCCAGAGTATCCTCCCATTAACTTTCCATTATACTTAGTGTCATTTTGTTACTGCTGTGCTATTACTCTCAATATGTCTCACTGCAAAAAATAGCATCTGTATTTTATGGTAAGGTATCAGCTAAACATCAAGGAAAAAAGAATGCCATACTCAAATTCTCCTTGTAAACAGGAAAGAGAGTGTACAGGGGTCAGAAAGAATGTATGGTCCCACATTCAAAGAAGTGACTTTAGCACTCTATTAGGAAGACAACAGGCAAGATGTGAAACAATAGATCTTCTGCATAAAAGTAAATCATGCAAGCGACCCCTTGGACTTCTATCAGCCAGCAGAGCGATAAAGTAAATCTCTAGGCAAATAAAAATATTTCCTCAAATGCAAACACTGAATGAGTTCTCTTTTTATTTTATTTTCATCTCCTGGCAACCGATTAAGTAAATTTTATGTGTTTTCAACTATGATAGGTTACAATCTCTGTTACTGACTCAGTTGAAAGCACTCATATTAGTTCATCACTCCATGTGTCACTTCTACCTGCTATGGCACGATAAAGTCCTTTTTTTCTGGTGCTAATTTAATGAGTGGAGCTCAGAAGTGTAGTATATCCTTTTCATATTCAAATTCCCTTCTTGTGACCCAAAATATTTTTTAAATAGCTGCTGGTGGATTGGTAAGTATGTTTCTTAAATGATGTTTATGTGCTGTGTGTAACAATGCAATGACAAATAGAAAAGAAATGAAGGCTAAATCTAATTTTGAGAAAAATGCAAGGGAATTCAAGTTGCCTGTGTGATTATGCTACTTTTAAAAATGAAAAAAGAACACTGAATGCGGGTGCAAGAATTTAGCTTCTTATGTATTTTCATCACCATAAACTAGCAGTTTTCATTAAAATCCAGATGGACTGGAAGGCAATAGATGCAGCTTCTTGCTTCTTTTTCTCACATTGCATATTCCTCCCATATATCTTATTGATATGAAATGGTTGCATTTTTGCTGGTAATAGTAAGAAACAGTAGACTAGGAATGCAAATTTATTTTGTAGCCTGAGAGGTTCATTCAAAAACATTTGGCTAGGATGCATTCAACTTCATTTTTACACAATTTCCCTACGTGGTCGCCCCAAGCTACTAGCACATTATTCAAGCACATGTCAACCTGATGCAAACATTCATGGGTTCACTGGCTTAGGGAACAATCACAATCTACACCAGTTGAAAGCAGTTGACAGAAATGGGCTTATATTCATATAAAACCAAACCATGTATAAATCCTTTCCACAATTAAAGAGAATACAAGTTGAGGAAGTACACTTGGTAAAGGAATAAGCTGTCTTTATTCAGTCCATCTCACACTGATGAAAGACTGAGTTATTTACTTTAAATTGTGTATTTAGCATTCAGATTTAAGATGGACATAGATTCAAGATGGGCAGAGTATTATGGATGCAACATATGTTGTTCTCATTTATATGACAGCTTTTTGGGTCAAACCCATGTCCTCCTTTCTATACAAGACTTTAAATATAAGCACTACTGGAAATATGTAACAACAGATAATTAATTTCTCTGGAAGAGAATTTATGTAGAGTTAATTGAGAAATTCTCTAGATAAAAATGAGTGTTATACTAAATAAAATAAACTTAAAAGTACTTTAGTTAAATTCTTCCCCTATGGCTTGATTCAGCCAGGGGAAACAGGTATGAGAGAAACAAATACAGATCCTATATATGTTCAAGTTTTAATTTTCCCTTTCTGCAACCACATAGAAAAATGCTGAATTTAACTCAGAAAGTTCTTTTGATAACATATAAGCAACTACAATGATAAATGACTGTTATTTAATCTTCAGAAAAAAAAGTATTAGTTTAAAACACTGCAGATTTGTAAAGTTAGACTGAAAAATTATTTTGTCCAGCTGTAGTCTTCATGAATGCAAGCTTCTATATTTGCACACAGATCACATAGGTACGTAGTAACAGACTTTAGACTAGTACTACCTATTAGTAACTACAGGTCACCCAGAGAGGTTGTAGAATCTCCTTTCTTGGAGATATTTCAAAATCCATCTGGACATGGTGCTGAGTAATCAGCTATAGGTAGCCCCACCTGGTCGGTGTGTGTGTGTGTGGGTGGATAAGGCAACATTTAGAGGTCCCTTCCAACCTCAACCATTCTCTGATTAGGTATATATGAAGATAGCTATAGCTACAAATATTACAGTCATTATTAAGATATCCACTCATATGGCCACACAATTTAGATAAATGTGGAGCAGTAACTGCAACTTCATTTTTTTGGTATTCTTTTGATAAAAAATCAAGATGTGCCAAAACCCTAAAACACATTCAAAACATTGAATGCTATTTGAAGATAGGTATCGGTAAGGATCATGAGAATATTTCCTTAAAGAAAGATCTCATAGGTAGGCTTACAGAGAACTGGCTTATATTATCCACTTATATTATGGCAATTAATTTCACATTTGTATGTTTTATTTGTCAAACATTCAGATATATAGTCCCATCCCCCCCAAGTTTATATTAGTCATTACATGATAGCATATAGTCACTTTGGTATGCAGATATGAAAACTAGGAACTTAAATTGGAAATAAAATGTTAAAACCCTGGTTCATATCTAAATTCCATTGTTCAGTATCATAATTTGCTTCAGCCCATTCACCTTGCATGTGCCTCCCATTCCTCTCCCACTGTAATTACCTTCACTGTTTACTGCACACAAGACATTTCTGTTACTAATCCACACTATTTCCATATAAGACAAAGGAAACACAGTAGCTGCTATTGATCTGTATTTCAGCAAAGTATTCAATGCAATGCCCCAAGGGAAAATATTAGCAAAATATTATAAGGTAGATCAAGAAATTATTACAATGAGAAAATAAGAGAAGAGTGACAAAAGAAAAAATGGGGCTTTGTGAAGTTTAAGAAGATTTTGTTCCTCCAGGATCAGTTTTGGACCCTGTGGTGGGTTGACCTTGGCCTGATGGCAGGTGCCCAAGCCGCTCTGTCACTCCCCTCCTCAGCAGAACTGGGTTGGAGAAAATAAGATGGAAAAAACCTTGTGGGTCAAGGTAAAGCAGTTTAATGATGCAATAGCAAAGGTTGTGCATGCAGAAGCAAAGGAAAACAAAAGATGTCATTCTCTGCTTCCCATAAGTAGGTAATGTTCAGCCTTTCTGGGAAGCAGGGCTTCGGTACATGTAGGCATTGCTCCAGAAGACAAATGTAAATAACGAATGTCATCCCTTTCTCCTAGCTTTTACATCTGAGCAGAAGTCATACAGTATGGAATACACTCTTGGTCAGCTTGGGTCATCTGCCCTGGCTGTATCCCCTCTTGAGATCTTGCCCACCCCAGCCCAGGGATGAGGGGGGAACGCTGGAGAGATGCCCTGATGCTGTGGAGAACTGCTCAGCAGCAGCCAAAACACTGCTGTGTCGTCAACACCTTTCTAGCTACCAATGCACAGGCTGTGAGGGCTGCCAGGAGCTCAGCCAGACCTGATACAGATCCATGTTGTAAAACGTCCTCAGAGCTAAGGAGAATTCTTTTAATAAAAATAAAAATGTTCTTACCAAATCTGCTGATGAAACCAAGTCAGAAGATTTCATCAATGCAGAAAAAGCTCAGGATCTCATACAAAAGAACTATATCCTTGAGGACTCATGTAACACAGACAGAATGAAGTTCAGCAGTGCAAGAAAGGTAAGGCTGGAGAATTGGAAATTATTAACAAAACCATCTGCTATAGTTGAAAGATCATGAAATAAAAAATATGAAAGAATAAAATGTTTGGTGTTATGTGATTAGGAATGAGATGACCAAATGCAATGGTAGGACACATCAGTCAGTGAGACTTGACTAAAGTCAAGAAGCCCAGCAGACATACAGAAGTATTAGTGTTATTCAAGCTGCACTCCTCTGTATAATTCATTATATGTATTCAAGGAATAGTACTGCAAGCTGAAACTAGATTGAGAGATGAGTTCCCTGAATGATCAAGAAAATGGATTCCTAGCATGAACAACAATGACCAGACTCTCATTTTTACCCTAGTGAAACTGAAGTCAAGTGTAAAAGGCAAAGATTCACTTTGAAGGCAATCTGAAATCCCACAGCAGAAACTCCAAGCACAACAAAAGTTTAGTTCTTGTAACAGAAAATTTCTGTCTCTGCTTATGGGAGTGAAAAGTAATTGCCTTTGAGGTACATGTTTGTAGATATGGAATATATAACTGCAAAGAGCTTTGTTAATGTTTACATCAGCTACCAAATGAAACAATTTCTGTAGCATATCTATAACCAGGAACTTAGGAGACCTTATTTTTCTTTACACTTCTTACTGTGTTGTTTTTATAACACATCAAAGATCTCTCATTACAATTACATCAACAAAGAAGCCCATCACCATACCAGCTTATTACACCCAATTATAGAACCTGAGCTGCTTTGTTAACCTTTTCAGAACTTATAATAAGAAATCTAATCAAAAGAGGTGGTAGGGTGCATTCTGAAATGAGAACAGTTGTCATGTACAGTAAATTTTAATACACTAACTTTTCTTAAATTAGCTAGTTTTATTAAACTGAATGAGGTGAATTTCTTTTAATCAGCACTAGCTGTACAAAACAGGAATTATTCTGCACTGTAAAAATAATATATATTTTCTGGAATGAGTGTTACAGACTATTTTGACTTTTATTCAAATTAAAGGTGTAGCATTTATTAAATTTATTCTTTTTAATTTTGTGCCAGGTGAATTTGCATTCCTAAAAGAATTGCATAAGCAATTATAAATAGACCTAATTTATTTCTTTAGTATTTATCACTCTAGAAGTACATAACATGCTTAAAAATAAGTAGAGACTGAAATGGCAGACAGTTTATAGAGCAATTTAACCAAAATAATCAGTAGCTACCTTACAGTACTATTTTAGTAAATAACCCCTGTGAGACTTGATTGGAAATGAGCTCAAGCCAACGGGTAGGGGAATATGTTGCACTGTCTGAGGCCAATAAACCTACAAAAATCCTCCTGTGAAAGTCAGTCTGGTTAAAAAAGTTGAAGAAAGCTCCTGGAGAAGGCTAGTTGAATAAAACAGCTAATTAGATCAGTATCCTAAAAGACATGACATCTGGGATTTAGTTCCTTTTCTGATGAAAAATTAAAAATTCTGCATGAAATGAAACAGTTTCAGAAGGAAAAACTAAGCACCTCAGAACACTTTATAAACTGACACTTTAGACATATATTTGGGATAAGAAAGGAATGATTTTGAACCTTTTTTCAGAAGGGTGTTTGTGGATTTGGGCCAATGTGTTATTTCCAAGAGGTGTATCACAACTGCTAAAAAGTATTTTGCAAATGTAAGTCCTCGTTGTGAATCCAGCTTTTTGCTTTTATTTAGAAAGCAAGAAAATCAACATGGTCCCTTTGATCTCTTTTGTTTTTTTCCCCTGTCACTTGTCCAAATATTCTGTTGCATGCATGAGATTTTCTTTCCTAACACACACTGTTTTAGGAAAAAAACCCCTTCAACTATTTTAGAAAATTATTTTTTTAGACATCATTACAATGCCAAGTAACCTTTCAAGAGCAATTTTAGTTCCTCCTCCCAAATCTCTTACATATCTCAGTACATCATTCCTAGGTTTGGGAGGACTCAAATGGAGGCAGAGTTTAGAACATGTATTCTAGACCTAATCAGAAATGACAAGATACATATTTCAGCCATGATACAGTGGTTATTTGTACAAAGATTTTCTCTTTTGCCTAGATTCTTTCTGGGTTTTTTTTGTTTGTTTGTTTGTTTGTTGGGTTTTTTTTTTTGTAGTTAGCACTTTTTTTTAATTTTATTTTTGGGTGGGGCTGGGGAGTGTATTGATTTTGACAGTATGGATGTTCTCAATACTATTGGAAGGTTGCAAGGTGATACTTAGAAACCTTATGCAACTGTGTTCTGTTGCACAGCATCAAACTGGTTTGAAAAGAATTACAATTTTGCATAAAACACTTATCCAGATTACAATTTTTAAGCACTGTTAACATTCATTTAAACTTATGCACTGACAAAGGGGTCTCTGCTTTTTGAAGCTCACTGGTGTACTGTCAGCAAGACTCACTTTAAATATGCAAATATTTGGATTATGATACCAGTTGATAAAAATCACAATTAGTGCCGTACTTACCCTATTGCCCAGATACAAGACCGCAAATGGAGAGCTTTATGAAATATATAATGTTTTCTTGCCATAAGGTTGGCAAGTTGGTTTCTACCTCCTCTTATATCAAATTCTTATAACCTGTCTCAATGATAACAGGCAGTTAATCATCACTAATTATTCAAGGGATTATTTCACATGCATAATTACAGTTTTTGGTTCACCAATTCCCTGTAAAATATTGGCCTATAAAGCTCCTGTTAACCTGACCTTGCTGTAAAATACGTTATTAAATGGCCAAAAATATTAGTGAAGAAAACTAAAGGCCAATGAGTGAAGGACAGAGACAACTACCTCCACATTTAAATATCTCTGTTACTAGATGAAAGTGTATATGAAACCAAGGTCAATTAACTGATTACATCCTGATTCCAATCTGCAACTTTCTTGGGTAACTGAGGAGTAGCAATTTTGGAGCTGAATGAATGTAAAGTTGAATAAAATCATAGAAATTCACTCAAAAAAAAAAGAAAAAAAGTCTGTGAAAACAAACGATACATTGTAAATTGTATTTGTACAATGTCATTCAAGTGATGAAGTTAATAAAAGATGTTCTGAACTAAGAGACTATTGAAAAAATCAGAGATATGGGAGGCTGTTTAAAAGCTAGGAAGTGAAAGTGAGCAGTAGAAAGTAAAGGAAAATATCGCTGTATTAATTGTAAATATAATACACATCTATTAGACACTGATTCAGTAAAACTGCCTCTTTCATAAAAGTCCCTGTTCTAGTTTGGGTAATTCTGGTGGGTGACTCTCAGATGAATATGCACCAGCTAAGCTAAGACCTGACAATCGGATCACAGAAGCGATCACACTGTGATCTCAGAGGTTCTTGGATTTTGAATCTATACTCTGGCCTTCATCTGAGACAGCTGTGGCCAGATTTGAAGAGTATTTATAAAGAAAAAGTGTTCTCTGGGCTTTTCAGAGGATATGTGATTTACACCAGTGCAGAAAAATACATATCTCCTGGAAAGAACTGGATACGCTCATAAAACACAATATGTGGATGAAGAAAATGTATCTGAAACACTACCACAGAATAACCACGTGATGCCTTAAAATCCTCCCTCCAAGCTGAGATTAATCCATATAAACAGAAATGTATTTCTTGGCTTCTCACAGCATTATATTTGGGTATCTATTTAAATACATCAACCATCACCATCCGATAATCACACTAAAAAATTATAAAAATATATTTTATAATCCCAGTCTTTCCTCTTTTTAAGTATTACTCTTAAGTTTTCCTATGCACTTAGAGACTTGAAGGTGGAAAATAACCTGGACAGTGAGACAGAGTGCATTCGATAACTGCAGGCAATACCAGTCTGGGGGGAAACGGTCAATATGCAGGGCTGATATTCAAAAGTACCGCAACAGGCTGGAAGATAGGCTGATGTGGACCTCAGGAACATCAGCAAAGAAGTCCTGTACAGATGTGGGGCCAGCTGGAGAGAAAGCAACTTTGCAGAAAAGACCCGAGGGTGCTGGTAGACAACTTGAACCAGAGCCAGCAGTGTGGCCTTGAAGCAATAAAAGGGCCAACTGCATCCTGGGCTGAATTAGCAAGAATGTAGCCAGAAGCTCAGGAGAAGTGATCCTTCTCCTCTACTCGGCACTTGTGAGACCACATTTCAAGTGCTGGGTCTTACTTTGTGTCTCTCAGTACAAGAAAGATGTAGACAGATTGGAATGAAGTCCTGCAAAGGACCTCAGAGAAGCAGAGTTGGATGGAGCACACGGCATGTGAAGAGAGTACAAGAACTGCCTTTGTTCAGCCTGGAGAAAAGAGATGACAAAGAGACCTTATTGCACCAACCCAAACCATTCTGAGTCTGTGGTCTGTGGCTATGTAGCGGGAGGATGTAGAGGAGATGTAGCCAGATGCTTCCTGGAGAGGCATACAGACAAGACAAGAGGCAACAAACACGCTGGAGTGTAGGAAATTCTCACTAAACGTAAGAAATATTTTGATGATGAAGGTGGCCTGACACTTGAACTGGGGTCCAGCGAAATTGTAGAATCTCTGTCCTTGGAGTTATCCAAAACAACCATACAAGGTTCTGAGCAAACATAGAACCAACTACACCCTGCCTTGAGCACAAGTCAGAACAGAGATAACAAGGGGTCTCTCTCAGCTAAGCGATTCTGCCTTTCTAAGCATCTGGGAGTCTTTTGGGGACTGGTACAAATCATTGCACTATTTTAGTAATCTACTGTAAACAAGTAGCTCTTTCTGCCATAAAGGCTTTTCTTCTGGCAATTCACTAGCATGCAATTCCTGCGTTAATAAAATTTTTGCTCACAATAAGTTCCAGGAGTGCTGGTAACAAGTATGTATTAGTGGTTTTCTAAACCTGGCTCCTAAAATGTAGCAACATTTGTTAATAACAGTTTCCAAAACTTACAGCAGATGCTCACTTCATTCATTTTCAACCATCCAGTTGTTATTCCTCTGCAACCAAGAACACTTAAAAAGAGCTATCTTGGATCAGTGTGAGGCTAAAATATCAGAACTTAGGAAAACCTACCATGACGTTTCTAGCAGCAAACCCTCCTAATGCATTTCACTACATGCAATCCTGGTTTTGGAGCTCTGTTATGCATTTAGATTTTTTACAGATTTATGCATTGTTGGAGATTAGAAAAATGAATTGAAAGAATGGAAAATAGGAAGAGAACAAAAAAGAAAATAACATCATAAATGTAAAACTAACACATAACCCTGAAACGAATCAAAACCAGTAGAAAAGACAGGATAATCTCAGGAAGCAATGAGGAAAAAAATGTTTGCATTGGTATGGTTTGTTATCATTTTGATTTTACATGTAGTTCTGTTACTTCAACTATAGAGCCTCTGGTCAAAGAAAAAGCATTCCTCAAAGCATCCTTTTCTTCCCTTGTTCTCCCAACAAACTCTTTGGACTACATCAACACACTCTTTTGACTACATCCTCAACTGAACAAGTGTTCTGCAGTGTTCGACACCATCAAAAAGAAAACGAAAGACAAAGGTGCAATCCATTCCTTTCAATGCATTTGAGCTGCATCTTTGCTTGTGGAAGTTGTCAGTTTTCCTCCATCTCACAGCGCTGTCTGCCCACTGCTGACCTATCACTCCCTCACATCCGAGAGCGGCATTTCCAGTCCCTGGTGGTTTATAGTACTCCTCACAACCTTGCTGTCTTGTATGAAATAAGGAAAGACTAAAATTTCACATTGAACTCATGTGCAGAAGGGAAAGAGTTTAGTGCTGTCTTCATTCTTCTTACATGAAATATTGCAACTCTGGGGCTCAAATAGTTGAAAAATTGAAAGGAGAAATATTTCTACATAGATCAAGTTGTTTCTTAAATGTTTCTTATTGAATTAAAAAATGCTAAATAATGCAAAACCTGCCAGGTGACAGTTCAAGGGATAAGAAATTATTAGCAAACAGCAAGGTTTTGGTTTTGGTTTTGGTTTTGGTTTTGGTTTTGGTTTTGGTTTTGGTTTTGGTTTTCCTTTGCTTGTTAAATTTAA
>JAVJGJ010000034.1:6084109-6097946 GCA_035590215.1 Microhierax caerulescens | reverse complement strand
CTACTGTGAATGTTCTATGAATTATTAAAGCAAATAAATCCTATTTTAAAGTGTTATAGGTACTAGATAATTTATAAATATGGGATCATTGAATTATAATTCAATCTTTTCCCTTGATCTCTGTCTGCATTTCCATTTCCAAATGGCTTTTAAAATGTCCGTCCAATATTATTGGGTATAGCTGTTTACGTATGAATTTGAATGCTCCTACTTCAGTGCAGCCTCGTCAAGCTTGCTATGTACCTGGTGCACTGCAGGTACCATGAAAGGAGAGTTGCTTATCCCAAACCTGCTCTTTGCTACGAAGGGTTTCTTTTGCACCACAGTTTCCAATAGGACATACACAAATGCCCTTCTGCATCAACACTCAGAGTTATTCCTGTCCCTTACTCCTGGATAGTGAATGTGTAATTGTATTTTAAAGAGACTGAGATGGGAAAAGGCAGGTGAAATGAGAAGGTGTATGTCAAGTACTTAAACAAGTTTTACTGGCAAGTAACCTTTCTTCTAGAAGCTTACTCCTGCTCTCCAACAGTTGATGGCTCCCAGCAGTTCTGCCATCAGACTTCTGGAAGAGAATCTCAAAGCGCCCCGGGTAAGCAATGATTGCAGACATGTCCTGCCTCGGAATAATTTGGGTATGGCGTAACACTGAGCAAAGGTATGACTAAGCGTCCAGCATGCTGATGTCCAGGTGCTGCTGCCTGAACTCTGGCAAAAGGCACTCAGACAGGTTTGAAAATTCTCCATTCCTACTGATACAGCCAGCCTGCACATACACAGAGAGCCAATGGACAAAGGTTGGGCAAAACCTGCAAATTTTATACATCCCACTTATGGAAACTAAGATCTGGGAGACTGTAGTGGGTCTGTACCTATGTGGTTGAAAGAGTTTTTCTGACACTGGGGATGTGAGAGAACAAATTTCTCCAAGGGGATTTCTGAAGAAGTCAGGGAGAGTAATCTGAAAAATCTAGATTTTCCCAAGTTGCTGGCACTAACCTTCTTAACACTATAAGGAACAAGTCACCCTGCTAAACCAGTTTTGATATACCCAGTACTACTATCTTCATATGTTTTTAATGTTAAAAATAAAATGTAAAACCTTCTGAAATGAAGGAATAGAAAATACAGGGACAAGTTCTCTGTGCATTGGAATGATCTATTTGTATTCCAGCAAATGTAATTTCTCTTTCTTCTGCCTGCTGTATTTCAGATAAAAATCAAAATAAATCTGCAGTAATTAAGAACTTACACCTGCTGGTTTTGGTTAGTTTTCATAGAGGTTCTTTCCATACTAGACACCTTTTTATATTTTGATTTTTCAGCTGAAATTAATATGCACCACAAAGGATGGTACCACCAAAACAGTGTTGTTATACCGCTGTTCATACCTTCCCAACTACCTCAGTCCTGACCTGTAGTATCTATTCTTTTCTTTCAAGTACTGGGCTACTTGGGTTAAAAAAAAAACCCTAAATTATTTTGACATGACTGCAACTGCAGTTTTAAGATTTGGAAGAATGTCTACCAGGGTTTAGGATGAGTTCAGTCTCCTTACACAGAGTTTTATCTAAATCTCTGGATGCAAAACTTCAGTATACTAAGCCACCTGAAAACTACATAACAATCTGTATCCAAGAAAATCTTCAGATATATTTTCTGGGAAGAGAGGAAGGAAGAGTTGCAGTAGAAGTTGCTGCAACTAAAGCAAGATGTTTGGAATATTAATTCTGATGTTGTTATTTCTGTTCTCAGCTCTTAACAAAATCAAATTGTCACTAAAAGGCACCATTATGTGTAGTCTTAAGTGAAGTTGGACAGCAGTCTTTCAGTGATCACTGATCACATGCCGTCGAGGAACAGAGTGCTGTGCTTGTCTGTTTCATTGCCCCAACTCTAGGAGGCAGTGAGGCTCAGACACGTGCACGAACATGCTCGGCAATTTGAGCAAAAGATCTTGAAACTACTTTTGTGCTGCAGGACTGCAGTAGCATTTAACCGGGACAAGAGGCACCTTTGACTCCTTGTGCCAAAAATTATTTGAGTTCCTCTAAGGTCTTCGTATTTCAAGCCTTGCTGTTCGCTGACAGCTAAGGAAGTTCGGTGCTGATTTCCTTCTAAGAAGGCAGCAAAGCGTTCAACCCCAAGAGCGTTCAAATAGTCTGGGAACTGCTGTTCGGTGTCATAGGCCTCCCTTGTGCTGGAAAGCATTAACAGTCAAAAGATAAAAAGAACAGGATATGATCACTTCTGGAAGTATAAGTGCAATGTGTCAAGCAGAAGACATATTTAATTTTTTTTTTGCCTTTTTGATGCTAGCAAAATACATCACAGAATGTACTCACACAATGCTTCTGTTAGTAAAAGCACATACTATTCTATTTATAGATATAGCATATAGTAATCATCTTTATTTACTCCAAAATATGTTTTATCTCTAAAATTATGGCCTTGGAACAAACCCAAAAATATATTAATACTGTAAGTATCTCTGGTCTTTGGTCAGCATTAATCTTTTGAATTATTAATTTTATATTTCCTGTTACTGATTCACTGGTTTATAGAAGATGTTTGAAGCAGTAAGAAACATCTCTACCACATCTGTGCTTTTGCTAGACTAAACTCAGATAGATGATTGAGCTAATACATCAGTGATTTGTAAAATGAGACTTTAAAGGTTGTAAAATAATTAGAATTGCATAGGAATACATTTATCTTAAGGGACAGAACTCTGGAATATTGCAATAAACTGTCTCCATGGTGAATTACTGAAGAAATTACATTGCTGGACTTCTATAACAACTTCTATTTATTTTTATTTTTTGTACATAATTAAAGGAGAAATGACATGTCACTGCTTGATAGTTCAAGTTATTGCTAAGAAACGCTTTAATTCTATCTTTAAAAACAGTGGTTTGGTATTATAAGTAGGAACAAGGAGAGTGTATGATTCAAAGAGCAGGGTATATGTGCAGATGATTTACAGTACCAGACAATGGGAAAAATGTCACCTTTGCGTCATGAATTTCCATTGATATCAAAAGGAGGTTTTGTTGCACAAAAGAATAAGGAATAAAGTATACTATTGTGTACTACCTCTGTAACTTACACAAACTCTGTAAACATATATTGGAATCACCATGAAATATATTGCTAATGCATTTCTAGCTCTGAAAGTTGGAATGAGGTTCCAGCGAGACAAGTTAATGAGAGACAAGAGTAATAATTTGTCAGGCACTTTCTGACAATGGATAATTCAGCAGTTCCTACCCTACATTAAGCCATCTTGGCTAGGAGTAGTAAATATAGAATTAAAGTTTTACATTAATACACAGAGCACACTGTAAAATTTAAACAAAGACTTTATGGAATTATGGGGGAGGGTGGAGGAAGGAAAAGAAAATGCCTGAAAGAAGAAAACACACCTAAGGCTTTGATATTTGATATTTGAAAAGCTGGCTGTTCCTCATTATCTGTCATTCATAGTTGTTGGGTCTAGCCTTTCAACAGTGTAAACCAGACTGAATGTTACCACAATCATTCTAATGAAGAAAGTTTCTATACCTAAGGAAAGTGAATACTGATATTAGAAAGCTGGTTTTGTTCTCAGGAGATTCAATGAACCTGTATATTTTCTTTCCAGTTAGTGTCTTTGTTTCCTTTTCATTCTTCAGATTCTTTCAAAATTTAAATCAAATTAGTCAAAAGCTCAAGATGGACCAGAGCCCTGATTGAAGAATCAAAGTTTAGCCGCAGAAAGTAGACTCCAGAGCTGGGAAGCTGCAACCTGCATGCATTTTTTAAAACAAAACTTCATGATGTCCAAGGGGGCCCACAGAAGAAGAGCCCAACAAAGGAATGGCTAGTTTCCACTGTCATAGCATAGCTGTTACCCCTTTTTATCGCAGCTTGAAAGCTTCTAGAACTGCATGCTCACAGACATCTAGCTTCAGGAGCTTACCGTAATGTGTTATTAATGTTTGTAAATTGCTTTCACAACCTTTAACGAAAGTGAAAAGGATAGTATTGTTGCAAAGTATTTTTCATTGATTGCCTGGAGATTCCCAGCAGTCAGTCTGCTATTTCACTATGGCAATATTAATAGAGAATCTCTGATATGAGAACCAGTAGAAACGCATGTTTAAGATCCTCAAAGAAAACCATCCACTGTATGGACGAGAAGCCTCGAGCATTTTAAATTGTACTGTATCTAAAATAGAAACTACTAAGCATGCTTTATCTTTTATAGCTTGTAAATCCAAATATATCTTGAAAATATGAATACCCCAAAGATGCATTATACAAATTATCCAGGAAACCACATTTCATCTTGAAGGCCTGTAATAATATCAAGGCTTGGCAATGGCTAGGAGCCATGTGTTGACATATATTGCATCTGCTTAAGGACTTCACTGCAGAACCCATCCTTGATTGTACAAGCTAACAGGAATTTATAAAATAGCAACATAAGACATGGTTTATGAGAGTGATGTCTAATCACACACCTAGTACACTTAATAACACAGATAAATCAAATTCTTTCATCCATAGCATAGGGTTTGTTACTGTTCAATATGAACAATAAGCTGTCCCATAAGCAAAACAGATGTTTTTCTGCGTTTACAGTTCAAACTGCAAATATAATAAACTATAAAGCAGAATGCCTGCCAACCACATGTATGATAATGTTTTTTGGTTTAAAACACAAAAGCTATAACCTGAAAGTAAATGTTCCTCCTGCTGCAAGACTGGCCCCTGGTTTTTGACATCAAATAGCATCTTACAAAGAAACAATACATGTACCATGAGGAAGCGGGAGATGTTCAGAGCACACAAGGTGGAAGGCAGTCTGACTTTCTGAACAAAATCCTGGGACAATTCCTTGGATTCACAGACTTTCCATGTGGATCCTCCTGTGTTTAAAAGGTGCAGGTTCTGACCGAAATATCTCTCCAAACTTGGCACATTACTTAGTTATTTTTCTGTTGCAAAATCTTTTAGAGAAGCTTATGAAGTGGCCTTCCCTTAAGGCATTTTAAAAATCCCTTTTTTTCTGCAAAGACATGTATTTTCACTGAAATGTTAGGAATATAGTTCTCTTTCAGAATTCTATTTTCCTATTAACGTCAGTTGTTGGGCTAAAGAAACCCTTGATGTCAGTCAACAGGTTAAAAATTACTGGGGGATACAGACACACAGACATCCTACTCACACATATACGTTATTGTAATCATATAAGCCTTGTTTTCATTAGAAACCACAACAAAACTGACTATTTTCAGCATCTGTAGGGGTCCCAATTAAACTGCATACACAGCACATTACTCATTTTAAGCATAAAATTATTTTTTTTTAATGTCATCCACACTTATCATGATAAGGTAATTATGCTCATAAGAAGCTAATAAGTTCTAGGATTACCTGTTTTAAGTTGTTAACATACCTCAATAACAGGCTTTTGAAGAAGCGGGAAGGTTTTGAAGGTGGAAATGTTTGGGTTTTTTTTAAGCAAGAAAATATCAGAGAATCTTTAAAGCATTAAATTTGAGATATCTATCTATTGAAAAAAGCTTTGAAATGCAATTTATAAAGTACTGAAAGAACGTTGAAGAGCTACAGATTAATCAAGTATGCTTTTATAAAATACTATTAAGAGTAGTTAATTTAAAGTTTAATTAATTATTTTTTTAAAGATGGACCCTGTTGGTAACTAATTCTATGTAATCAATTAGTCTTGCTTCCATAAGCAATGATAGGAAGTAAGTTTTATTAAATTATACGTATGTTTTACATTTCATCATCTCTTTCAGTCTGAGAGACCAATGCAATAAAATCTGTACTGTAGATCTCCAACAAATGGATTATTCAGTCAAGTTCCCTAAGATTAAATTTCAGTCAAAATGGTGTCCTGCAAATGTCCCCAGCTTTGAGCAGAAATTGTGCCCTAGATGGGCACTACAGAACACAACTGTGCTGTAAGACACAGCTGCAGTGAGGTGGGATTCAGAAACCACAAAGTTATTTGGCAGCCCGCAAGGATTTACATAGCATATCCAACAATCCAGTATCAAGAGTCATTCTGATAGCAAGTGTAGAAAATATTTTAGGAATGCTTGTAACAGTCAGCTATGTATATTGTCAACCTGGAGGTACAACTGTCCCGCAGCAATACATGCTTTAAAAGCATACCTAATAAACCCAGTTTTACTTATTCTTGACAAATCCCACCAGCTATTTTCTGCATGGCCTATGGCTATCCATGGTCTGATGATGCCACATTCAACATTTTTTCCCAGCTACTTAATGATACCCTTTATACAGCTAGAAAAGCAAAATAATAAACAGTATTTTTGCGAAACACTAGATAAGATGCTTGCTTAACAGTCCCAAACAAAATACATGATATTGTGCATTGAAAAGGTGAGAAGCCAACGATCTTTATAGCCTGCTGGTTTCCATATGAAGGGGTTGAGGTGAAAGGATATTCAGGAGCCATTGAGCCAGGTCTGCACTAGCTAATATTAGTTTGAACCTGACCCCTGGCAGAAATCCGAGATGCAGAAAAAATGAATGAATAGGAAAAATAAGAACTGACATCCTAATATTCTCCTTTGGTGAATGTCAGCAGCGACTGCAGAGGTGGCCACCACACGCTGTATTTTCCAACTCAAAAAAGGCTCATATTTTTCACACCGTGTCTGCCTTACATCTTTATCCCATCTGTATCAAGGCTAAATCACCATACTAGTCTTCTCTGTCACCTCTAGTTATGCCTGGCTTGTTGTACATTATTGCAATCCTAAGTGACACAGCAAAAGTCAGTTCCAGGTATTAGAAAGATCTATTATCAACAACAAAGGATAGCATAGCTCTAAGTGCTGAAACAGATTCCATTTGCTTATACAGTACCCCATATTGCATTATGCATATTCATAAATCTGTACTAACCCAAAACAGAATTTTAAATAACTTCAGAAATGTTAATTATATTAATCAGTTCAGCATCAAGATGTCAAACAATCTTCCAAAGGACTCCCAAGAACAGAGAGATGCATGTAGCAATTCCAGAGCTCCTATTCCTATCAGTCATTTGTATCCTGTGGCTACATCAAAAGTAAATTTCTTAGCCACAAACAACAAACCCACAGTAGATACATATCTCTTAGAATTAAGATGCCTAACAAACACATACAGTGGTCGACAAGTAATTTTTTAATGTCATTGATTTTGGATATTTTTTTTAAAGCTACTTTCTGTTCCTTTGACATATGTGCTATGCTGCATTTCATTACTTTCTCTCCTTACCTCGTTCTTCTTTTGTTTCAGATAAGTGATGAGGCTTTCGAAAAAGATTAAGTACTGGCAGGCAAAGCAATGGCCCAAACACTGTTTTAATTGGAACCTCAAATCCTGTGGAAAAAATAAGAAATTAGGCCATTAATAATTAAATTTTACTAGCAGACAGAGTTCATGTATCCTGTTTTAGGCAGCTTTTACCATACTTCTTCATACTTGATTTCAACAGGTGTACAATTGGTTAGTCAAATCAAGTTAAAAATAAAATTATTACCACACGATTTGAGTGAGGCATCCATAGCTGCTAAGAAGCACTGATGAGAGTAGTTCTCATCTAAAGAAGCAGTCCACTGATTACTTGTAGTAAGTCAGAATTTACTTAATTAAGCCTTAAGTCCAAAAATTTTTTTTTTCTGTAAAATCTGAAAATCTTCCCATTGTTGTATAACATTCATAGCATTGTTTTCTTACCCTGCTACAATACACTCCTTGCCTCACGAGTGCTTGACAGAGTACAACCATTATATAGCAATATGACTCAAATACAACTAAGACATAATGCTAAACAATTCAAGCTTCAAGACAAAAGATAGTGAAAGAAATTTCATTTCTCTTGAGATTGTCAAAGGCTCTAAACATAAACACCTCCATAAAAGAAAACCATAAAAGCAATTTTTTAGAGAGTCAGAGGTTATATGTTGTAGTATTGGGCAAGCAGCAACCAAATAACCAACAAAATAATACAACTGAGCATATCAGTAACTTGCTTATTTCTGAAAGTAAGACATTCTTGCATCAGGAATTTTTATTCAGAAATACAGTACAAAATCCCAGACACCTCACAGAATATCTCTGAAATTCTTCTGAGAATTTCACTCTGCATTTTAAGAGCCCATAGGACCAGATTCTTATAGATAGCAAGCAACATCAATACAATTGTTTCAATGGACTAGCAGTAACTTCCACAAGTAACTGATCTGACCAACAGAGCTGAAATTTTCTAAGTTCTCAAAGCTGTATAGGGGAGGAGGCTGTGTTTCATTTTCCTACTTTGCTATTACTGTACAGCAAGTATATGTAAGTTTAATTTGAGATTACAATCAAATTTATGTACCATGACCTCAGTCACACTAAGCCACTGGAATTCAATAGACATTTTGTAGTAGGCAACTAGTTACCAATGAGTATGTTCAATTACATCTATTGCTGTTACTTAATGCAGCAAATCTATCTAAAGCCCATGTAGAAGGTGGCATTTGGAACCACTGTAAGATCATATATTTACAAAAGCTCCTTTCATAATGATAGTTTGGATGGATAATGTATTTATTTTTTATTGTTTGTTAATTGAAGGCTGCAGGATACTATGGGGGTTTTAAAGACTAAGCTGATGTTTCTGACTACAATGGAAGGCAATATTTTTTATTAAACTTTCTTTTCTGGAAAATGAATTTGCTGAAATATTTGTCTGAACATTCTCTCAGGCGTTTCTTAGGATGGAAAATGGAAAACCTAAGTTCAAGTCTCTAGTTTGTCAAACACTGGAGAAACCTTAGAATCTTTCCCTAAATAACATTTTTGTTTCTGAATTCTGCTCAGGACCTAATCCACATAACTGCAAGCAATAGCAAAGCTTTGGTCCACAGTCAGATCATCTAGCCTACAGTTTCCTTTCAAGAATTGATTAGCGAAAGGCACAGCTATATGTATGTGACAGTTGGCTTTCTGCTTGCAAAACTGCTTGAGATGGAAAGCAGAGCCAGTTTCATTGCATGGCGTAGAGACCGTGCCAACAAAACCTGCAAGGACAAGACTAGATACTCTCTGCATCATACCCATCTGCCCCATTATATCCTTCCAGAAATCAGGAGCCAGGAGATCTCAGCACAGACGCAGAAAAGAGGCTGTGCTTGAGCCCATGCAGACCAAGCACGGCTGAGGTGACATGGTTAATAACCTTTGCATTCAAGCAAACCTGAGCACAGTCATTCATATATGTGTCTGCACCATGCTCCCCAGTATTTCCAGTTGTTCCTGTGTTATGAAGATCTTTTCCACTACCCAGGCATGTCCATCTTCCATCAACCTGCTAGATAACAGCGCAGAGACAGGTGTTATAAGTTTATTAGGTGCAAAGGCAGGTGATATAGGTACTAGATGAAGGCTGGCATGAGTACTGGGAAATAATTTCAGCTTATACAGAAATGGAACCCAAGAAGAGGCAGCCTACGCTGTCAGCTTCAAAGCAGAAGTCCTAACATACAGATAATGACATACTTGTGGATTTCCAGTGTACTACAGTCAGGAAGCAACTAATGCTCAACACTGGCAATTCAGCCTTAGAAATTTTTAGAGGTTTATATGACTGTTTTTTCTCCTGAAATTCAGAAATGAGCTTGAGGGGAAAGCAGACTATTTCATCCTGAAAACAATTCTTGGTCCAAATATCACTCTTTCACTTATTTCTCCATCAATAAATAATTGTAAATACAACCACTGGGCTTCTCTGTGTACACTTCAAAAATGCCTTGCAAAGCTCTCCAAGCAGCACTGCTCCTTTTAGCACAAAGCAACATTTAAGTCAGTCATTCAATACACGGCCAAGACATTACTAAAATTTCACAGGAGGCAATTTTAGAGCCTGGTGTTCTAAATGAGACCCAGATATTAAGTCCCTGCCTAATTTTTAAAATGTATTTATTTGCCTATGGAGCTATAAAAATAACAAATACAAAAATAACGACAACCACAATAACCATCATTATAGTCTTGTAGCAAAGCCTGCCAGAAACAAAAAAAGGACAATACCTTATCCTGAGCAGTAAAAGCAGGACAAAGTAGCTGTTAGACCCCCTCTGGAAATATGTGAACCTGTAAGGCATTCAGATTTTGTGCTGTATGCGAGACACAAGAACACTCTGATTGGGATCCATGAGAACAGTATTTGAAAAAAAAATCAAAATTGTTGAATACCTTGACTATAAATACATTAATTGATTCTTCAGGTGTAGAAAATTCAATAAAGTGGTGAAGTATACAGTGCAACAAATCTCACAATGGTCTTCAGATTAATTCATATTCACGGAAATACCATAAAGATAACTTTAAGAGAGGAGAACAAATTCCATCTAATGAACAAACTCAGTAGTTTTTTAGAGAGTAACTCCATTGCTTGATTTACTGCCAGCATGTTCTTTACTTCTCTAGCTGTTGTTTTGCAACCACAATTTTTTTTTCAGCTTTTGAAAGAGAGCCACACCTCATCAAATTGCAGTTTACTATGATATTAAATTTCTTACAGGTTTACCCTGCCATGATGAATATGTGGACTATTGGAGTGGAAAAAGAAAAGAAATGACAGCATCTCCTCCACAGCATGTATTTGTGTAAGAATATACTTGAAAGAAAGAGTACGTGAGAGCTTGACATGTCCTTGGGGTATGATTAAAAGCTTGTGAAATAAAATAATTCAAAAAAGACAGCTCTGACTTTAACGACCATTGGGGACAAGAGATCTTTCACTTAAGGCATGTCAGTCATTCACAGGTATAGCTGAAATCATACAGAAGACATATTTTAAAACCTGGTGATTTAGATAGAAACCCCAAACCAGGGAGACTCTGCGGATGACATAAAAATGTCACAAAGTTCAACCAGAGTTTCATTTTTTGTAATAATAGTATCAAATCTTAAAAATTAACCCACTTTATAATGGTAACATTGAATGATAAACAAAAGTACAATTTAGGGGGAAAAAATCCAGGAGGAGACAGACAAAACCCCATGTAGAATATGATTATTCACTAAAGAAGAAATCTTCTCTGCCAGGCTGTTTTCTATCTAATGCCACATCTGGGCCATACTAACTCAGTTCTGTATCAAAGTTCTGAGTTTATTTAAAGCTATTTAAAGAGATTTGTAACCTAGACTATTTTATTTTTTATGTAATACTGCCTTTTAAGTGGGCGTATTTCATTAAAGATATTCTTCTACTCTTTCTATAAGCTTCACAGTCTGTTCCACTTTTGTGAATTCCCTTTATTTCCTTTCTGACAGTGCTACAATTAACCACCTATAGAGATACAAAGCTACCTGTAATTCACATTATTTATAAATATATATAAACACAATTTACTTGAGCTCTCAAATCCAAAATTATCTTCAATAATTTCTTAAAAAAAAATAAAAATAAAAAAATAATGAGATTGACCCAAGCATGAGACCGTAGTATCTGGAATGCAAAACATCTAATTATGTGAACAGCAGAACTGATGAAGTCTGGTTCAGAGTCTAATTTTTTCTTCTGCATGGATGCTTTGGCACCTAAGCAGTTCAGGACTGAAGTTAGAATTTTCCATGTGCAAACACTGATCATGTTTCTCTCCTGTGTGCAATAGATGGTGTCTAATAAAGAGCATATTCACACTACTGCCTCAGTGGAAGCATACATAAAAGCTGCTGATAGGGGCTCATCCTCTGAACCCTTGGCTGTTGACAACTAACTACTCTGAGGACTGTCAGTTTGCAAGAGCATACTGCCTTCCAGACCTCTATCTCTCTGTGAAATGTGTTTCAAAATAGTTTCAAAAGTTACCAGGGGAAAACCCGACAGATGTAAGGCATAAATCTTGTTTCCTTAGCAAAAAAGACCAAAAATATATTGCACCTTAGACATTTTCTGACTGGAACAAATAAACTAAAAGGCCAATCAGAAAACTGCATTAAAACTGCATACAATGTTAGTATGTGCTTAGTCATGACAGTGAAGTCCTAATCCACTTGAATTTACAAAAAAGTCTAGATGTGGACTTTAGCATAGTTAAGAGTTTTGCCCTGGTTCTATGTGCCCAAATATTCAGCTGACAGAATAGTATTGGCTTTTAGACACAGAATATCAGTGGGACCCACAACTCTAAATCATTCAAACCCTTTTGAAAAAATTCCACCTTTTAGAGACTCATCCCTGTGCTCAATGAAATTGCTGAGAGCAAGGAGAATTTGTTTCTTTCTGGGGGAGAGGCGTGATGTCCAGATTATTCAAGTGCTCACTGTTAATGCCAATGCGGCTTAGGTTATCAATATTAAGATATTGTGAATGGATCACTCCTGCTACTCCTCAATAGGAAGGATGTGATAAGGCTTAAATTTGAAGCAAAGGTCCCAGATGCTTTACCTTAATATTAAAACAATTAATCTTCTTACATAACAAATTCTGCAGCATAATACTTGATGTTATTTATTCTCAGAATGATACTTACTTTTTCTATAAACCAACTCCTAGCTTCCATTTAACAGCTGCTAGATATATTTTTCTTGAATTTTTTAAATAAGTACAAAAGAAAACAGGAGATTTGTCACATGTTTCCTTTTGTATGTTTGTACCTTTTGAAATCAGATATAACAGTCCTTTTGTGTTAATAAAAAAACCCATTAGCAATAGACTAAAGTGATTAGGATGTAGTCTTTTTGTCTTTATTAAGCACGGGTGTCAGCTGAGACTGTACATAGTAGTTCAAATTGCATTCTCTAGTGTGGAAAGTGTCATAATTTTGACAAGTCTGAATATGCATGGCTCCTGACAGAAATGAAAACTGCAAATAAGGGCTTTCTCCAGCTTAAGAAAGGTGTTCACAGACAAGAAATTTAACACTAATAAACCAGTTAAAACTCTGAAGGCATTTTTCTAACCCACAAATTCTTGATTTGCTACACATTCTCCTCTCGCATCCCCTTTCTTGAAAGGCCTTCCTTAATTTGTTCCAAAAACTTCTACACCCTGTTTTAGCCCATAATAGGTCTTCAGACTCAGTTTAAGGCATATTGTCATTGTGCTTAAGGATCTTGCCTCTCCCAGTGGCACACTATTAAGATTTTCTATTGATTCTCCGGCCTAGATAAAAAATAATTAAAAAACAATAATAATAAAAAAAAACCACCAAAAACAAACAAACAAACAAACAAACAAAAAAACCCAAAAAAAACCCAACCCAAAACCCAGACTCTGTACCCCTCAGAGAAGTCTCCATGCTCAAGATGCTTATTCCTGAACAAACACAGGTTTGGGGTTTTGGACACCGATCCCTTTTCTGCTAACATATTCAATTCTGGCTGAAAGCCTGCTGCATGGCGCTCTGATTACTACAGAAAAAGCGCTGCTCTTTTCTCTTTCTATTTGTGCTCTCTTCCCTTCAAACTGCTCACATCCTTCTACCTTAGAAACATTTCCAATCTTATTACTATCAATAAATAAATTGCTTTCAATAATAATAATTTAATTCAAATTTTGCTTAGGCTGCTTCTGAAAAATAAATCTCCAACAAATAAATGGGTTTTATTAGTTAGTTATCCCACTTACTGTTATTTGCTGTTATGACAATCTAAACACACAGTTATGGCAGTCCCTACCCAAAAGGTCTCAGCAATACCATGTAATTACTTAGTTAAGCTTCTAATTCATTTGTTGTTAGTTTTGTTCCTTTGAAATTTCCTCATTAATTTATTGCAGTGAGCTGTGTTTGCACAGCAAAAGAGAAAAATA
>JAVJGJ010000034.1:5991837-6006204 GCA_035590215.1 Microhierax caerulescens | reverse complement strand
AAATAAGATAAGAGGAACAGATGGATCCAAGGAGAAGTAAGGAGTTACTGATAACGATATAATTGCTGTCTGTAGAGCCTAACTTAGTGTCCTTTGTTTGTTGTTAACCAATTAGGGATTTTCTAGTATGTAATGCTTAGCCTAAAGAACCAATCTGCTTAAAGCGCACAGCCTCTGAAAACATATATAAACCTGTAATGGTGTACAATAAAGATGACATCTTGCTTGCATCAAGCTGTGTCCCGTCTCTTCATTCACCGCACTGAACAAAACTCGTCTCTCTAGACTCAGCACAATTTCATGAGTCAGCATCTCAGAGTTTCCCACTCGCGTTTCCTGTCATGCTCCTGTTCCCCAGCTCAGCACCATAGCCAGCCAGCCAGCAGCGCCGCAGAGCAGCCAGGGGATGCGCATCTGTCTGCCAGAGGTTCCATGCTCAAGTATGCCACATGAGAAATCTTGGTGTGCCCAGCTGCAGCCTAATCCCATGGTCTGATATGCACCAAGCTACAGAAATTGCACTGACCTTTGCAGGTCCAGCCAGGAAAAAGCCAAAAGATTGGTTCTGTTAGCAGTACTGTACGCTTATGTGCAAGGTACCGCAAAACATAGGAGGTAAGGAAGAGATTAAGAGATCCTACAGAATTCTAGGGAAGTTGAAAGAGGTTCTACAGAGAGCCAACTCATTCTTCCTCCAAATATTTGGACCACATGGACCCAAATCGGCTTTTGCAAGATATAAACAACTCCCTGCATATTTCCAGAATTACTTGGTTCCTACATAAAACAAAAAGTGCCTCTCAAGAAGAAAAAAAGGAGACAGGCTCTCATCCAGCCATCATCTTCCTCCAATAAGGTCTTTCATTGCAGAAGATGATGCTTAAAGGACAAAACAAGCAAGTCACTGAGCCTCACAGAAACCATCTCTTTCTTGCTTTCTCCTCTTTTGGGGGTTTTATTGTTCGGTGACTGGACAATGTAAGTAAAGCAAGTAAAGTAGGGCCTGAGAACAAATACTTTGGTTTGCTCTGCTGTAAGAAGTTCAGAAAGAGGTCAAAAAATAGCAGTCTATTCATCTATTATGTCTATTAGTTTAATTTCCTGAACATAAATGAAATAGGCTTCTCAATTTTCATGGTGATGAAGAGGAGAGTCACATTCGTAAGACTTATCTGTAACACTTTGTTTTCTCATCTGTGACGATAATAGCCTGATAAACTCTTTCCTTGATCTATGCCAATGAAGCCTTACAACAGGAAACACGTTTTCAGAAAAGTGCATGTTTGAACAACATTAATAGATTTGAAGACAACTTATTTTTCAAAGCACCAAAGACAGCTCAGCAATTATCTTGTTGAAAATCAAAGTTTGATGACAATTAAACAGAAAACCAGATGTACAAAATGACATTCTACTCTGAAAGTCATTTGGCAGCAGTCGGATTTAGATACTTTCCATAAGGAGACTGTACAAGAACTGTGAAGAAGATACAGAACTTTGACATTTAGTGGTACAAAATTCTTGAATGACTTGTGCCATGTAGAGGGTCAAATTTTAAAATGCAGAGTTACTTGAACACCAGGGCAGAATCTATTAACACCACAAACATCAAGAGGCTTTCTAAACGTGTTTCAGCAACAATTCAAAGCTATAAATTCCACATCACAGTGAAGTGTTCATCAAAAGGAGAAAGGCACAGCCTTTAAAATGTGATCACTTCTGATTCCTTAGTATTCACAATGTAAGCTTATACCATGGCTCTATTTAAATAGCTGCACATTTTATCTCTGCAAACCTCCATAGCATATATGGCACTACCAGACTTCCAACTCAGTAAACGACGACTGCATTGAACGTTGACTAAATTGCAAGCCAGAAACCAATCTTCCTCTTCCCCACTCTCCCCAAACCTTAAGGGCAAGCTATAGTAAAAAATGAGGTATCTCTAGCTGCGTGATGAGCGGTGCATCTCAAGTGCTCCTGCTAAAATGAGGTTACATGTTTGTATCAGCTTGGGGAAGGACCAAGTCACTCTACCACATTGCATTATTATTGAAAGAGAGGTACTTTTTGCCGGTTTTGCTGCTGCTGGAAAGAGAAAATTATTTCTATTCTATTCTAGCAGAAGGAGCATGATACTCTATTCCAGGCTATAGATCTGCCAATATTGCCACGTTATGAGGTCAGGTCACAATGATGGCAATAAAATGGGCTTACTAAAACTGAGAATTTAAAAGGTCGAGACTTTAGAAGAAACAAAAATTCTCTTGCACTACTTGCATATTGCATTTTCAAGAAGATTTTTGGCATAACCAGGGGGATTAGCTTGTCATAGCAGTGTTATTTGCTAGGTTTTAAGTCTAAAAAGTTACAGGTGTGTTCACAGTACTCCAGGAGATGAGGCTTTAAGGAAAATAGGGGGGAGGGAGGCAGGGGGAAGATACCATGATTTCCCAATACAAATGACCTAGCAAGCTGGATTCTGGAACAAAACAACTGGGTATGTCAGTGACTACAGCTATCTTCAAAATTCTGTGGCTTTTGAATCCATTTCTGTTACAATTCACCACTTTATGCTAGGTATCAACCCAATTTCCTCTAATTTTCCTTGAACCACTTTCCTTTGAAGTGATTTAAAATGCTCCTGACATCGCTCTTATTGTGATTCATATGTGCAATGAAATTGCACAAGATTGCAGTTCTCTTGTAAATTCTCACATTTGGGCTTAAGACCTGTTCCCATACATGTGTAGGCTGTTGCTTCCCACCCACCCCACCACCCCCCATGGGGTGTGGGAGCAGGGAACATTCAAACCTGGCTTTCTTCTGGTATGGTTTTGAACAAAAAAGATCTGCCTTGCCTTCTTAGTCTCTTCCAAATAATCAAGAACAATTTCTTTAGTCCTAGTTTTCACCTCTGTAATCACTTCCTAACAATTAGACAGGAAAATATTTTAATAGAAAGAGCAAATGAGTCCCACTGAACAATATGAGAGGACTCAGAAGACTTTTGGGAGCCCAAATCTATTTGTTCATTGCAATGGCTTATTTGGTAATGAACTGGTAAACATTTATAATAGTTTTATTACAATTCTGCCTTTAGGATGAATTATCACTTTATCATTTGCTGCTTTTCGGCCATAAGTAAATAAAATATTTTTCCTCCATTAAATATCCTTATCTGAGGAAGTACAGAGAACTAATCCTCTCTTTGATCTCTGACAGATGCCACCAACAGAAGAAAATCTGAAGTGGAATGTGCATGAAAGCAAATACCTCTTGGAAAAAATGTTATAACTAGCCCAACCAAGTGTGCCAGGTGCAGAAACCCATTGTAGAGACATGAAAAATTAAATTAATCCTAAGAAATGGATGTAAGAAAGGCAACATTAGCAACTTTAACATGGATGACCCCTTCAAAAAAATCACAGACAAGAGGTTTTTTTTCACCTAACAGAAAGACTTTCAGTAAGAGAAGAAGGATCCACACATTCAAACTTATCTCCAGATATGAGTGTATCAAAATGTGATCTTTCTCTTCAGATCAGCAACTAAAGGTTACTCTCATTATTTTTAATAGCTAGCCCCAATATCTTTATATCTCTACGAAACATATTTTAAGATCTGGAGAAGCTGATTATAGGATATAAGAAGATAATAAGATATAAGAAGAATATGTATAATACAGGAGTGAAACCATATGGAAGGAAAAAAATAGATGTTTTTCAAGGAAAATATGGGCAAGAACTCTTTTTGGTATATTATACTTCCCTGTTGAAAATGCAGTCTAATTTTACCAAGATCTTGAAATAAGCAACTACTAAACATGAATGTGAGTAGTTATTCAAAACATTATGCTGAGTACTCTTGCCTAAACAGACACACCAAAATAGAGCATTACATACAGAAGAGCATTAGCCAACATCACTTCTCATTCTTTTTGACTTTTTTTTTGCCATTAAAATAAGTTAGATCTGATATTAAAGGTGATTATCAGCAATCTGAGACAGCTGAAAGGTTAAAAAAAAAAAAAAAAAAAAAAGCACTGCTGAAAATTAAGAGTCCCAAAACCAGTGACCAACCAATATGTGTTGCAATTATGAGTGAGAAAGCAACTGGGTCTTTAAGTCATTTTAGAATGCAGTATTTCTGAACTACAAATCTCTGCTGGCTCCCAGGAATGGAAAATGCTACAGAGAGCAGAGAAACGATGACACAGGCATCTAAAGGAAGCTCAGGACCGTCAGACGACACACTGTAATTGTTTAGTGGATTTCATCCTTGACATATCTTTTGGTACAAAAGCTAGGTCATTGCAGATAAGAATAGGGATTTGAGATGTTCTCGTCATGGTACATTTAGTCAGTGTAACTAGAAAGACTTCTGTGAATGCTAAATTCACTTAAAAGAAACAAACACCTCCCTTTCACCCCCAAACCCAAACTAAACCCTAAAACAATAAAAAAACAAAGGCCAAAAGACATTCTTGTGCTCCAAGATTACCTTATTCTGGACTATGAAATAATGATATTAATGATGGGAAAATAATGTAATATATCACTTAGTTTGGTTCATTATTTATAAACAAACAACACTGCAGTGATGCCTCACTTTCATGAGGAGAATAAGAGATTAATAAAGGGTTGGGATGTTAGATTTTATTCATAGATCTCTTACATAGCACCAAATCCAAATTCTCTCTAGAATTTTTATGGAAAAAAAGTTTTTGCAAAGCTCTTTCAAACTTTGGCTTACTGCAATATGCCTGCGATAAGGTCTCATGTTTGCAGTCTCTTCCACTCGGGCATCTGGGCAATTCCCCTTCTGAATTTACTCACATTAAAAAGCACGTCTTCATTTTGGGTTGTGGAGTATACCTGAAGTTGGGAGTAAAGCCAGCACCAATTCATATTCTTTTATGAAAAGCATAGCTGTCTGTTGCATGTGTTTTTAAGGAAAAAAAGTAGTGGTTACATTAACTTCAGTGGCATTTCATTAAAATCACACCACAACAAATGAAATATATCATTCTTGAATTTTATATCCACAGAAGATTCATGTGAAGCTTAAAGAACAGTGTATTAGCATAGTTATAAAGCAGATGCCAATTCAATCCTTATTATTATGTTTAATTTAACACACTGTAACTTCCAGTAATATTATACAGCCTTAAATACATAAACCAATCTAAATTATGGCAAAATTTCTTAATTACTTTTGAAACAGTATGCATTATATTACATATTGAGGATCTGATCCTTCTAACTGTTCAGCCCACGTACTGCTAGCCTCCTTGTAAGTGCCTTCTTTCTTACCAGCTGAGCATATTTGGGAATATATTATTAGATAATTAAATGAATTACCATACTGAGACACATCAAAGTTCATCTACTTTAGTATCTCAAATCCAACAGCAGCCAACAACTTACATCTAGGAAAGAAGTCAAGAATAAGGCAACTACATAATGACTCTTCAGGTATAATGCCCCAGGCTCCAGTGCAGCTCAGGAACCTCCTGATCCAGTGGTGGTATCATTGTGATAGATCACAGTGAAACCAGCACCAGGATCTAGCCCAAAGCTAAGTCCTACAGTTAATAATCTTAAGTTAAGTTAAGGAGCTCGAAACTGGTAAAGAAAAACATTTATATGTGCGTTAGAGAACAGAATAAAAAGTAGCAGTTGTATTTCAAAAAAATAAACTTTTCCCATGGAAATATTTTAATAAAAATCTTTGTATAGTTTCAAGGTAAGTATTTTTATTTTTCCTAATCTTAAAGCGTAAAACCATAACTCAGTCCTGTTCCCACGTGTGTGTGTATACACTCCCTCAACTCCACTGGATTAAGTGTAAGTCTTGTATATATAAACATACTTATCCCTCTCCATATTAAAAGAAATACTAAGAACCGAAACCCACAAACCAAAAAAAACATGTATAGATGCCATTCAGCTCTCCACATTTGTGGTGGAGAGCTGTCTTGGAAAACCAGCTTTTTTTAACTTAACTGGTTATAAAAAAAATCATCCTTTAACTGTTAAACATTATGTTTTCTAAGATACATTATAGAATTGATATATTATCCACTGCTCCTTATCAGTGCTTATAGCCACAGAAGTGCTGCCAGGACCCCATATTTTACTTCTTTTTAACTGACACCATACTTCTTCAGGGTTTGTGCACTTCAAGCCATCAACTGGCTCCTAGATTGCCATCTTCTCAACCATTACTGCTCAATTCTGCCTTTAAATGCTGCAAATTCTCCTTCACTGCTGCTTTTTCTTGAGCATTTGTAGATAATGTCCCATCTTGAATTACATGGATGAAAGACATGGTTGGTAACAGATTATTTTAATGCTGTTGTGTTAACAACACTTTGTTGAGATTAGTGGACTGTCAGAAAGTCATCTGGTAAGGGTTTAGTCAGGGATTGAATCCAGAGGTTATTCTGATATAATAAGCTACTGGAAATTTATCTTTGACAACTCTTTTGATGCTTAGTTTCATGAAAGAAAGAAGTAGTAAAGGGGACTCACTTTTTACTTACTTTCAGAACTTTAATAGTTGATGCCTTACTATCATTATTGTCAGCTCAATTTATTGCTTAGTTTTGAGCAGCAGGTAGTTCTGATTAACAAAGCAATATCAGGAATCACTCCAGAGCAAACTGAGATCAGCAAATGGATCACACGCACACTGAAAAAGCTCAAGCAGAGCTGCAGTTGTTGGTAGCATGGCGGTTACTTCAGGACATTGGACATTGCATCAGAGAGACAGGACAAACGCACGGCACTCAGACTTGGAAAAGCAAAACGGTTGGTGTTAAAGGTAGGAAATAATCTCTCAGAAAGCTGAAGCCATGAAAAAAACAGAATCAAAATCTGGCTGGTTCAATATGAAAGTATAAACAGGCCAAAAAATGTTTAAAGCTGGCCAGTCTTTAGGTCTTTAAGACGCGCTTAGAGAAGGCGATACAGTGAAAAGCTAGGGCACATCCAAGTAAGCATTCCTATAAGCTCCATTTGGAGCGGTCACACATGAGCTTAAGTTGTTGGACACTTTGGCACTGAGGACTGCATGTTTGAACCTCATCTGTAATTACAGAGTCTACACATACTGAAGACTTGCTACCTACTGGTATAACTATTAGTTTTGGTTATTTGGGTTTTTTTTTTTTCATTTAATCTTTAATAAAAATCCATCTTCTGTCTCCCCTTTTTTCTTTCTTACAAAGGAAAAAAAAAAGAAACTAAAATATTTTACTTAATGTTTTTTCCCTTCCAAAGAATGAAAGACATTAGCAACCAAGAGACTCTGACAATACTGGAACTTTCTGAAACAAGGTTTTGCATATCTCACTTGGCAGCTGGCAGCAGAATGTGACAAATGAGAATTCTCACTCCAAGCTGCTGGCTGCCAGTCATGAGTTATCTTATTCCTTGCAGTGAGAACAGACCACAGAAAAGCAGGCAAGCAAATAGACCAGAGATACAGGGAAAAGACTGGATAAAATATTTCTAAAAAGAAAAAAAAAACCCAAAAAACCAAAAACAAACAACAAACCAACAACCACCCCAAACAAACAACCAAAGAAACCAATCACTTGATGAATGCAGTGGTACTTGTACTCTCAATGCCTTATTTAGCACTGAGAATTCTTGTGTCACATTATCACAGGCTCTAAGGAAGGTTATACAAAATTAAAAACATGGGCCTTGCTATGGGCACATTTTAATTTGTTCTTCAGTTCATCTGAAGTGTGTCAACTTTTAATTGTTCTTTTAGAGGAACTCATGACTAACTGAAATGGCTTATTATAATGTAAGTCTTATAGCTGAGCCTGAGTGGCACCTATCAGACTGCCTTCTAGTTGGGAAATCACCAACTTCAGAATATATCCTGACCAAACAGATTTTCAAACTGAACCATGAACTAAGCTCCCCTTCTCCCTCAAAGGAAGAATTCAAGTGAGGAACAAGGACTCTCTCTCATTTTCTCCTGTGCTCAACATACTGTGTATTTTACTCCAATATTTTCTCCACTGTAACTTACCTACTGTCAAGTTGATATCTTCCGCTCCCCTCAAGCCCCAAAGCCCCATCTTTCCCAGTCTTTTAACCGTTCACAGGCCACTGATTTGGTTTTGGAATTTAAGAATTCACTTCACACACACACACACAAATCCTACTGTACCCACATCAAACTGGTAACCAAGGGAGAGGCCAGATGACATGATAGCATTTTCAGATAATTTCCTTAATGGAAAATATTGCAACAACAACTGAAAACGGAGGGAGCCATTTTCTAAACACTCTGGGAGCTGGAGTGAGTATTATTTTCTGCACCTTCCTCCAGCACTGTAACACCATCCATCCTTTCGCAGGGCCTGCGTTTGCACTTGCAGAAAACAGGCTGCCGGGGGCCAAGTGCAGCTTTGAAGCAATTAGCCTTAACTCGCAAAAGGAGGGGTGCCAAAATGGAACAGGCTGTTTGTGGCTTTTCTGAGGTGCCTGCATTCCTCCCCACCTCCCTATGCACTGAGGCAGTCAGTCTGGCTCCAAGTATCTTGAATCACCTAGGCTGAATATTTTTATGCTAGAAACATGTAGATATTTTTATGGTTAGATACGTCGAAGTTTGAAGAAGCAAGAGATAAAAGAAACAGCTAGCACCACCACCTGTTGGTGAAAACAGGTAATTTTATTTTATTAATTTGTATTATATTATGTAAATTTATATTTGTTAATACTTTAGGGTTTAGGGCAGATATTGTTTATTCTAAAAGCTTAAGCTGAGTACGCTTAAGACTAAATAAAGTCCCAAAAATGACAGGTTGCTTGTTAAAAAAAAAAAAAAAAAGTGAGGGAAATAAGTACTAAAGCTTTCTATAATCTTTTTGTGAAACAGTAATGAAAGCTGGGCAGGATACCATATACATGTGGTTTCTTAGGCTTTTTTTTTATTTTATTATTTGATCTATTTAAAGTTTAGAAAGACTTTAAAAAGGTTACTTATTGCCAGACACTACTGCAATCCCTGAAAAGGATTTACGACTTCTCAGGCATTTCATGACAATATACAGGAACTTCTCAAAATAATGAGATTTTTAGAAAGCATAAAAAAAATCCCCAAAACAACAAAAAAAAAAAAAACCAAAAATGCCATCCAGTATCATCTTGATATCCTGCAGCTGTGAGGATTCTACTAAGATCTATTCCAATATAATTACAAAAATAATAATTTCATGGCTGATTACTTTTTCCTTCCTAGATTATGGAGCTAGGATAGTCTTACTGAGTATTAGCCTTTGACATACATGTTTTTTTCAGTATTAAAAGAGCATGAGATTTTTTTCAGTGACACCATTATCTCCTGATTGTCTTTCCCCTTACCTATCACTGTCGTTAAGAGCAGAAACTCTGCAGATTAAGAGACACCCCAGGACTGTGTTGATCACTTCAGACAGTATATGCCACAGGATAATATGGTGTTTAGTTAAACACCAAATTTTTCTAAATACTATTTAATGATTCCTCTGGTATTTTCTAACAGATATATAATCATAGATATATAATCTATATAATACATCATTGAAAATGTTCTAAAGAACCTAAACATTTTCAAATAGCAATGTGAAAAGCTGATTCTGCTGTGGACTGACATCTGAGCTATAATATTTGTAGATATTCCTTTAATAAAGATTGAATAAGAGGTCTTGGAAATAGATCCTTCCAGCAAGAGGAATAATGAAATGTGATATAGCACAGTTACCGAGACATGCACTCACTCAAGCAGCGTAGTGAGTGAAGAGATGCTGGTAAGTATCGTTTTGAAAAATTAGTTACATTTTCTCTGTCATCAATAAAAAACAACTTCTTCTGAAGCATTTAAAGAAAGAGATTTTGACTGACTTGCCTAGGAACTGACTGCTTAGAATTAAAAAACATTGCTGCCGATTAAAGACTTGCTGATGTCCAGTGAAGGTTCTGTTTGTTTTCCTACATAGAACGTCTGAGAAAATCTCGGCTAAAGAAACAGAGTAGATACTGGTACTACTTATGTTCATTGCAATTAAAACAGAGGAAGCTTTAAGGCATATTCCTTGGATACCTTATGCCACAGCAGCTCAGTTTCCTTTACAAGAAAGCTATTTCAAAGAGACAGGGCAAGACATCAGCTATGAAAAGTTTCCAGAAGTTACCAAAATGAATCACTGTATGAAAAGCGGGTAAGGGCAGTGTCATGCTTTTAAATGAAAAGAGATCTTGATTGGTCCTTGAGCGAGCAAGGGGCTTAACAACCTGCTACCTTCAGCAGAGAATGGAAAGCCATGTGACCATTCCCAATCACATTCTTTCCCATCATGTGTCTGAATGGAGACAATTATATTCCACTGAATAAAGTTAAGATCCCAGGGTTGTGTGAGAATATGGTTGCATCTATTCACTGTGGTATTGGTGCAGTTTAAAACAGCCATTACAGAAGTATTCAAATTTTCTTGGACATCATCCATTTAAAAATGCCCGGAAAACACAAGCACAGTCTGACAGTCATTATGCATGCAGAACATGATTTCTGATGACAACTCAGCCACTATCTTGGCAGTTTATGTCCACTGAAAGACAGAGTCTTTCAAAAGGTAGTACCAAATGCTTAGCTTCAAAGCCCTCCTCCCTCACCTTACCATTTTCATGAAACTAATATTGTTCCTTGGTCCTGAGTGATCATACTCAGTTTAAAGCACACCATTCTACAAGCAAAGCGAAGGATTTTACCACACACATGTCATTTTACATAGAGCCACAGCAAAATTCATTTGCTGTTTAATTGTTCAGTCTGTCTTATGTCCCTTCAATCCCAATTGAAAGGAACACCCAGAAAACTTGATTTCACTGATGTGGAATCATCACTATCAAGAGAAATTGCCCCCTCAGAGCAATACGCTTTTGTATCTGCACACAGATAACATTTTGCAAAACACACACCTCAGCATCCACTGCCTCCCCTGCACAGACACAACCATGCAACTATGTCTTACACACAGGTTTATATATCCTAATCAATCAGGCTGATTTTAATTAATCCTAATTGTCCTATTAAGGTTCCTGGCTAACAACAACACAGCAAAAAGGGTTCCCTAAGCAGCCTAATTGACTTAATCAGCTCCTTAATAATCCTTCTTCAGGCCTTTACAATGAACTAACCTCTAGTTCATTTTAATATGCATATTCAAGAGGAAGATAAAAGCCAACTTCTTAATTCTAGGAGTCAGTTTTCATCACTGCAGTGAAAAGCATGGCAGGCACTAGACATGTTAAGATCCATAGACAGAGAAGAACTGCATTAGCAAGATGTGACCAGCTCTCCTCCAGGCACATATTGGCAATGGAGGAAGTTTAAAGAGCTCTAGCTGCATTTTCCCATGGGGAAACATGGGATCGTAATCTGAGACTACAGTTACAGTTGTTGATGAGCCTTCAAAGGCTAATTGAAGGTACTGTACTTATTAATATAGTTATGAATTAAAAACCTTATAAATTAAAAATACCTGTTAAACTAATGTGTGAAAACCTACCAAACAATATTTACTGCCGGAAGTTCGGCACTAAAAGTAGTGTATATACATTTGAGCTGTACATAGAGATTTACAGGGCAGCAGCAGGAGGGGGTGGGGAAGCAAGCTAAGGGAATGTGATTTGGTTCTGACAGTGACTTGTATCTTACTATCGTAATTCTTACTACAAAAAAAAGCGCTCAATATTTTCAAACATTTTCAATAGTTTTATGTGGGCTAAAGTCATGTCAACTTTCAAGAACTCTACCTGTGCAGCTTATTCATCACATGTTTTCCCTCGTTGCTCTTATTTGTCTGGCAATAGGACTATTACTGGCACTTCACCAACAAATTGAATGGTACATTTCCAGCCTAAGAATTTTGTCAGCTGGGGCTTTAGGACAAGATTTTCACAACCATTAGGTGTTTTAAAATGTATATTAATCTTAACAGGATTTTCAGAATCAACTCTATGATTCGAATTTTTGTTCTGTTGTTTGAGGGGTGGGGGTGGGGGTATTTTTTGGGGGGGGGAGGGGGAGTGTTGTTTGCTTTTTTTTTTAGGGTTTTTTTTTTTTGGAGGGGGGTGGGTTTGGGTTTTTTGTAAGTTTTATAAAGCATTCTAAGGCACATATGTACATGTAGATAGATGCCCTCCACAGTTTCTGTCTTTGTGTATAATACATGTAAATAGGACTTCATATTTACTCATTTCATAGAAGACGGCAAGGTCAACATAGAGTTAATGTGTGAATCAAAATGAAGGCTCTTAATCAGGATTATGGTGGCACAAACTTTTCCTTCTGATCCTAGTAAATATTTATTCATATAAGTAGTTGTTAGCCCCTCAAGGCCTTGCACTTTAGCTGTATGTTGGAAGTCTACAAGTGTAAGCCAAAATAATGAAAGGTCAATTGCAAAAGCAATGTGTATTATTTTCTTTTGGCCTTCTGACTTCTTAAATATTTTAAATTATATGAACTAGTTAGCATGAAATGAAGTAACAAAGCAAATTAAGTGCAGCATTGCTTTTCTCAAAGTTATTAATCCTAAAAGATCAAAGCATCTTGATGAAAGCAAGTTTGGCCTCACTGAGATGACAGTGATGCATCCTCAGAAAGCAGAATTTGGAATTAAAAAAAAATACTGAATCACTTTACATCCAGCCTGCTTTTATCCAGACAACCTTCAGCTGATGTTAGCTTCTCCTCTTTCTCAGTGAAAGCAAGAAGCAGCACGAGGTAGCACAACAGACACTACAGCCAGTTCCAAAATGGGTCAAGTGGGCAGCTTAGCCAGCATTCCCCATCCAACCTTCAGAACCAGTAATGTGCTTGCTCAGTGTGGGTGGATATACTTCTCAGCAGAAGTCATAATGGTAAATAGATGGCAACATACCATTCATAACAGTCCCTAGGTACACAAGGGGCTTATTCTCCTACTCAGGAGTCCCCATTTTCAGAATATGACGTGATTCTGTCCTCTTCATAATATTTTATTTCCCAGAAATTAAAGCTAGAGGATGTGCGAGGTATTATAAAGATACTCCAGTCAGTTAAGTCCAATAGAGAGCAGTTTCCTTTGGAATAGTTACAAGCTCCAAGACTGAAAGTGCTGAGCATTTAAAAGTTAGTTTTCCAGCAGTTTTATTATGAATCAGTTGAGATACTTGTTTCAGCGACTTGATCTAGGCTTACAACGAGCATTATAGATTAAGAAGTTCTAGTAGATGGCAAGAAACTTCTTCTTTACCTTGATCATCACACTCAAGGAATATACAAGAGTGTAAGAAATGCTCAGTCAGAGAAATTGCCTACCCTGGTCCAGGAGTCTGTCCTGGATGCAAGCAATAGAAGAGGGCCATCAGGAATCATCCTGGCCAGTTCCTTTAGTATCCATTTATACATGTTCTCCATAAACCTAGTTTTGAAGCTGCTGATGCTGTCTGCCTCCACAGCCTCCTGGAACAACAAGTTCCAGAAGCCAGAACCACTAACCCTACCTATTGCTGAGGAAACCTCCCCCAGCTCCCTTGTCTGCTTTAAGCTGTTCTCCTCATAGCATCAAGTATCCAGATGACTTCTGTTACAGGAGCCAACGACTGTTCTGTCATCAGCATACCAACCACCTCTATAATTTGGTAGATCTTTATCCCATAGTACTTCCAGCTTTCTTTCCCTCCAAAGCAAAGGGTTCCAGATTTTTCAGTCTTCTGCTGTAAGATGCCTGACCTGCTCTGCTGTAATCATGTCCAGGAAGACCAGAACAATACTCGAGATGTCAATGCAACAAGGCTTTATTTTTTTGTTCCAAATACCACTGCTGTATCAGCATTCGTGAAATATTTCATTTTCACTCATTTATTTTGACACTGGATTCAAGTGTGTGATGAACAATTCTTAAAAGGCTTTTCTGTTCATATTGGAAAGGCCTATGCCATCTTGAAAAAGAATTTTAGAAAAGGACTTTTTACATATATAAGACTTCTCTTTTTCTCTGTAAATTAAACAACTGCCTTCTCTCCAAGTGTGCTTAAAAGAGATTATGCAAAAATAAACCTGCCTGGCTATCATTACAAAGTGGAACTAACAGAGAGAAAAACCTTTTCACTTCTAGGCTGTCGAGAAGCACAGAGAAAACTTTTCTGGATACAGGTCTTCAAAAAGAGTACATGGATTGAACAGTCCTTCTTGGGAAGCCCTACTATGCACTGGGTAGATGGAAGGGAGATGAGCAGCTGGATACACAGGTAAAAGCTGCATTTAAAAATGTTTAATGATAAGATCAGATTTTGAAGATGTGCTGAAGTTTCA
>JAVJGJ010000034.1:5871922-5884576 GCA_035590215.1 Microhierax caerulescens | reverse complement strand
AACAAATTCTCAAGATGTTTCCTTGAAGGACTTGAGTGTCACACAAAGTTCTGAAAACATTCCTAATTAAAAGCAAAAACTTGGTGCTTCATATTTAAAATTCTCACAGTAATAAGAATATACCATTTAATGAGTGCTTATTCACATAAACTATTACTTTGTCATAGATTCAATTAATTTAATTTAAAATTCAATTTTAAATACTAAATTTTAAAGACTACAGGTCTTATAGAATCTTTTAGTTTTCTAACATCTTATTATTCTCATCAGTTAATCTTTCTAATGAAGTCACTCAGGATTTTTTTGTACAAGGTTTAACTTAAGAAAATCAACTTTTGCCCTGGCTCAGTATACAAGCAGTATTATAGTGAGACCTAAGAACTCATTGAATATTAATAAAACTTTTAATAATCTACTGCATAGTCTTTTAGCTAGAAAAAAATTACCCTTTAGATGTATGCAATCTTTAGATTGATTTATTTTACATTTCCATAAAAGTGTATATTACTTTCCACACAAAGTATTTCTGAAAATTGTAAAGGTATTTACTGAGAAAGATATGAGTAGTCCAGAGGTAAAAAAATACAATCTTTTAGTAAGAGTAGTATATGAACAGATCTAGTGTAATGGTTCTATCGTCACATAATTCCTCATTTTTTTCCAAGCACATTAAGAAAGAATCCAGCAAAGTGCAAACTTCTGAAATAATTTTAATGGGAATTAATAAACTTAATAGAGATTGTTTTAATTGCTTTGAAATAGAGCTAAGTTGTAATATTACATGTCTCCCTGATTTGGAGGAATAAAGTGGTAGCCTTAAACAATAGCTAAATAAAGCAATCTACATAAATCATCATTACTGTTTTCAGAAGTAAGGGATTTTCAGTGCAGATACCTTGAAATCAGTGCAGAAAGTTGGCCATTTACTAAATACTGTATTACCAGTTTATAAATGCAGCTGCTGACTCAGATAGAACAGGTGGTAATAAACAAACCCATCTGCCACCATACACACTGCAGGTAAAATTAATTTATATTTGCGTCTTGGAATTGTTACAATCAATAGAAATATTTCTAAAGATATTTTTGCCCACCCTTAGTACAATATTTAATTTATAAAATGCAACCTTTCATGAGAGCAAGAGAGAGGTCAAGTGAACAATAAAGACTATTTGATGCTGGAAGATCCTGAGTGGACCACATAAATCATTCATCTAACCACAACCTTTTCAGTGGCTACCTTAGTAAAGACAAAGGCCTGCCAGGAGCAGCTTGGTGGCAGCTTCATTTTATTCTTGAAGATTCCATTCTTCTCACAGATATCTGAAATAAAATGAAACCTTTCCAGCTTAGAATCATCACAGGTTGTCTGTCTATCATGCCTACTAACTCACTGCTATGATCCCCCCTAATTTTTACTTCCCCCATCAAAAAAAAAGGTTGTGGAGTCTCCTCTGGAGACATTCAAAACCTTCCCGGACATGATCCTGTGTTAAAAAAAAATGCTTTAGCAGGCGACTGAGCTAGATTATCTCCAGAGGTCCCTTCCAACCCTGACAATTCTCTGATTCTGTAATGTATAACAGGACAATTCTAACGCTCTTTGCAGTCACTGTTTGTTATTTGACCTATATGGAGGATTATGGTTTAGACAATAAAGTATTTGCCATATTACAATCACAAAATATTTTTTTATATTTTTAATATTTTTTAATATTTTTAATATTAATAAAAAAATTTTACTATTAAGAGAACCTTTTTCCCCTTCACGGTTACATACAGTCACCAGCATGGGCATTTCATCTAAGTTTTCGAATAAAAGTATATATTCCTTTTCTCTGCTTCAGTACCTTTGATCTTTCTGAGACTTACTACAGCAAGCTGCTAATTATGTATGAAATTAAAAATTCCTATTCAATACATAGAGATACTATTTTGCACATACGCTATGGCATTATTTGTTCTAAAATTCAAATATAAATGAAAAATGTGTAAGGAGTTTCTCTATGCCCCTGTTAAAGGAATCAGAAAGACTAGGGGGGAGAGTTCATAAAATCCAGGAGAGCATACTGAAAACCCAACTACCATTTCCTGTATTTATTATTTTCAAGTACAGCCACTGACCAGGCAACACAAGTTCCTCAAAACAATATTAACTGATTTGGAAATGTAACAATATTTTTAAATATTTGAAAAATATTTTACTGCTGACCCACTGGCTGATGCAGGTACCTATTAAATAAGGTCCAACAAACCAGAAGACCTGATTTTTTAAGATGATCCAGACAGGCACTCCTGCAGCCACCGCTTTCTGTGTCTGGCTGTATAAGTTGCAATACTAAGAATTAAAGATTTGTAATATACCTTATGCCTTGGTTACATTGTTGATATATGTAACAAAACAAAACAAAAACCTAAACACCTAAACAACAAAAAACCACAAAACACATAGAGCTGAACTTGATGAATAACAATATTCCTTACTGCTGGAAGCATCATTAGCATACCCGGATGTTTTTTTCAGACCCAAAGGTTTAATCCATCAAAACATGAGCTTAGTACAATCAGACAGATTTTTACAGTGAACACGCTTACACTGGCACTGAATCTTACATAACTTAAAATTTCTTCAGTAATTACTGACCTCAATCATACCAAATTTTTTTGGTACAATACACAAGTCCTTCACATAATTATCATAAAAATGTAGTTAGGAAAATGCATGCAACTACTTCAGAAAAATTCCTTGGTGTTCCAGTACCTCTCTGACATGCAGGTAACTTTATATGAAAGCTTTACAAGTTTAAATATTTAATGTAGCCCTATTAAACATTTTCCAGCATCCAGCTAGTCCTTTTTTTTATTGAAACCTGACTCTGGACACTAATCAATTGCACATACAGAGCTGACTTGCGCAGAATTTCTTACTCTTCTGTTTATTTTATCATTTACCAGATTCAAACTTGCTACCCAATCCTTCAGGCATGGCTGAGAGTGCCCCATATGAATATTAAAGAAACTGCAAGATCTGACTGCAGTAGCTCAACAAGTGCTGTTATGCCAGATTATTAGTAAAAAAAACTCGACATGGCACAGGACATAGAACTTCAGACATACCAAAGAACAGACCAGGCATATTAATCATGTCACCTAGACACCAATTGTATGAAAAACTGATAGCCTGAACACTCAAATAATAGTTAACTTATTTATCCTATCCTCTAATGTAAGAAAATACCATAATTAATTCTAGGCAAATGTAGCCTTTTCCAAAATAATTTATGTTACTAGCAAATAGTAATTAACAGTAAGGCCCCTATGGTCTTGCTTGTTATTGTTATGCCATGTTCTTTTTTGTCATTTGCAAGCCAGAACTCAGGACACCACTTTCCAAGTGATACTTAGAGGGTCTGTCATCTCTCATCCTAACTACATATCCCACTCTGTGACAATGGTGTAATTTCACTGCAATTAGCACATTTACATCTTCCCACAATCCTCCATCAGATATTTCTTCCTCATATCATGCCTTCCCACCACCTTTCCGTTGCCTGAGTTCTTCATTATCAAAAGTATTTTTCAAAATTTCTAGCTTCTTAGCAACAGTCCATGCCTAAAAAGTGTTTCTAGATATATAGAGAATAGTCATCATCTTTAACTGATCAAATCTAGATCCACCTGTAGAAGTCAAGTACTCTTTTTAATTTCCTCCTAGTAATATTGAAACGATTTAGTTATTTAAACTCAATAAGCTGCTGACTGTTAGACAGACTAAGCCAAGATCTTCCCATTGGTTTAGCTCCTGTTCTGTCTCAGCTGATATCAAGACCTTTGTTTCTTCTAGTTTACTCTCCAATGATCCTTCATGCAATATCTCAGTCTCTTCCATGAAAGCCAACTCACCAACAAAGCTTACTGAAAGGAATACTGATATCAACCAAAGAAACACAACATAAAAATGTAAAAACTTTCTGTACCATCTATGGGGTTTTAGGGGCATTTCCACTTTGCTGAAATTCAGTTGATATACAAAGCAAGCTAAATGAATCTCTAAATATGTGAAGACAAGAAAATAACACACAAATGGAAGGTAAGGAATTATTACTGTGTTCTCATAAAAGCAATAGCATTCATCAGACTCATTTTAGTTCTCTGTGGAAGTGTTGGCATGGATAGTAGATAAAAATGAAGTTGATAATGAATAGAATTTTTTGGAAATAACCACAGATTTAAAGGCTATGCATTTTGAACACAGGTAGAGGAAAATGGCATACCTGACCTTAAGTGTAACACTTTTCTTTATAGATTGGGTTATTTGTGTTAGACTTGTCAATCAAAGATAGCGTGAATATATTTCAGCAGCTGTGAAATTTGATTAAAACAACTCAGTCTTTCTGTTTCTGAAAGTCTGAATACATGTAGATGGTCCACTACCTGTGAAACTGTGATTTTTCTTGTTAATTGTTCATTATTTTTATTGTTAGGGAAACCTATTTTTAACTGTGGGGCCGATAAAATCAGCCCTTTGATATGAGCACTTTCATATCATAAGGCAATTTTTAAGGTTCCTTATACAGTAAGGATCCTGACTGCATGCACTGATAAACTTCATGCTTAATACTCCAATTAAAAAAAAATAATCTCAAAATACTTTCATTATACATTATAAGAAACTAATGCTTTGAAACTTCAAAATTCCAATTCTGCTTAACTGGACTTCTTCCTTATGCAGTTTAAAAACCTAGGTTGTCTGTCAAAAAATGGGACATAGAACTATTTTGTCAATATGAATTATAAAGGTCTACTGAACACAGTAATCTATCAGAAAAGTTACTATTTATTATTACTTTTATATAGAAAATTATGCACCACTCTGAAAATACTTATTTTGGCACTCACTCTTTATATACTAGGTAAATTGTCTAAACATCAGAAAGAAATCATTTGCCATAACTTAGAAAAGCCAAGTTATAACTGAGATAATTCTATGTCTTTGTAGAAAAAAGAAATCTCTAGTTTGAGTCCTGATTTTCAGCTTTCCTCCAGTTCCTAAAAGAAACAGTTTCAAAGGTGCAAATAGAAATGAAGATATTTTATGATAAATTGCATTTTATGATTCTGATCTCAGCTAGATAGGTATATCTAATTGTGTCCATATTTCAGGTGCAGTATTTTTATCATTAAATGACATCAATTGCACTCATATTATCTGCAGCTCCAAACTCAGAAGACTGGATTTAAAATTATTTTGCTATTTATACCTCTCTAAAGTAATTGCAATAATTATAATATCCTTCTTATCATGGCCTTCAGGGTGTAAAGAAAAAAGATACCAAATCATTCTTTCATAGGAGAGTTTTGATAGCAGCATGTAATAATTTTACTGTATTTGTAGAGAGAAATATTACGGTTGGCTGAAAGAAATACAATATATGGTGTACATATTAGGTGACGTGAATGCATCATTTCCACATATGTAAACAAATTCATTTGAAGCTGCATAACCAGTTTTCTCTCCTCCTGAAGTCAGTAGTTGGAAAGGCTGCATTTCTTCATTTCTCACAATTAAACGAAATTGTTGAAATAATAATTTTAATTCCAGTATCCTCACCTAAATCAGAGATGATTTAGTGCTTTTTACAGTTGTCAGTACAAAAAACAGCCTACCCCTCAAAACTGCAGATGAATCTTATGTCTGCAATATTCCACCATTTTGGCCTCACAAATCCATTTTGTCTCTCTGTCTTTATAATTTTTAAGATGTTAGAGCATATTTAGAAATATTACACATAAGGCAATGCAACCTCCCAAAACTAGTGTTGAAAATTATCTTTACTTCCCAGGAAGCAATCTTCTCTGTGCTTAGAAAAAAAGCAGAAATATTCCCAGAGCTCCAGTTTAGAGTTAATTGTATCCTTTCTTCGAGCCTTTCAGAAGATGACAAGCGTTTTTAGGAACAGTCAGCTATGTGGCCAATGTTGTAACAGAGAAGACTTAGACTACTATGCAATTTCATGACTGATACTTTAACCTTTACCAGGATTGCTGCCTACAAATTGTTATAAATTACTTTGGCCTCCGATTTTCAACACTTTGTGTGTCTCTGAGTATGATGGGGTTTTCTATGGGATGAGCTTTTCTTCAGGGTTATTTGGAGACCTGATTCTATCCAAGATCTTGTTTTCAATTGCTCACAGCAGCATTGAAACTCAGCACTGCAGACAGGTGCTTTCCAGGCGCCAGGACACTTTGGAAGTTGTGTACAGCAAGGCCAAAACAAAGGGAACACGTGTTCCCCACGGAGGCCTGGCTCTGGCCGGGCCTAGGCATTGCCTCCGGGACCGTTTCTCTGCTGTCAGTAGACACCAGAAATCCACAGCCAAGGCTTTAACCTGCTTTCCCTACCACAGGTCCACGTGAAACATACCTTATGGCTTCGCTGACTGTTGTCCAAGCACTTCAGCAGCAGAGGTGTGGGGTGATTTAAAGCCACCTCCCTTGTTGGAGTCCCTCAAGATGTGACACGCTGCTGGGCGTGGGCACACAGGCAGGCGCAGGGCCCCTCTGAGGGGAGCAGAAGGGCTGCCCCGTGCCAGGCATGGCCAGTGCCGGCCAGTTCCAGTGGCTCCAGCACAGGGCACAACCAAGCCCCACCAGGCTGGCAGTGCCTCGGGGAAGGCGCTGAGGGGAAACCTGTGAGGAACGGCCCTGCCGCAGCTCTGGACAGGGCAGGGGAGTTCAGAACTAAAAAGCACTGGGCAGGCAAGAAGGATTTTTAGTTTTTGTCATTTCTTCTAACAGCCATATCAATTTTAGTTAGTGATAAAACACATTAATTTTCCTCAAGTCAAATCTGATTTGACCATGATGGTAATTGGTAAGCAATTTTCCTGGCTTTATCTCATCCCATTAGCTTTTTCATTTTAAGCTTTTCCCTTGTTCTTTTGAGGAAGGGGAGTGAGCGAGTGGCTAGGTGGGCGCCTGGCAGTCAGCCACAGCTAACCCACTAAACACACAACTGTTTGCTGGTTTCACAGCTGTTTTTGTAAAGTCTAGGAAATGACTAAAGGTTGTGCTACAGAAATAATGTGATCATAAACTGCACCCGAACCAGGAACCCTTAAATCTAAAATAACTTGAATGAACTACTGTTTTAAGATAGTGGCTCCGCTGTTAACTGCTTGAAGACAGTGATACATGTAAAGTTTTTCTGTAGTGGGATGTCCACAAGCAAAAAATATCAATCCATATTATTTCAGACTGGATAGTATCCAGAGAAAAATTAAGACAAATGAAAATCAAAAAGCCGGCTCCTTAAAACAATAACAAAGAACAACAGACCACAAATCTGTCAGTCATACTGGCCAAATTAATTAGGAAATGAAGGGTTAGCAAAAAAATTGGAAATATGTTATTTTTTCAACCCAATAATATATACCTAGTCCAGTAACCCATGCTAAAATCATTCCTTTAGTGAAAAAAGGAAAAACTATATATAGATTAAAAAGGTCAAGCCTTGTATTGATAAGAAGTCAAATATTCACAATAAGTTTTCAGATTACCTTCTGTATTGGGAACAAATTGATCTAATGCCAGTTGCTATGCATGTGGCATTCAGCTAACTCCCTCGGTAATGCCCAGCAATAAGAGCAACTTTTGCCTATCCTCACCCTATTCCCCTTGAGTTCTCTGTCTCTCCATCAGTAGTCACAGAGGATTTTCTTTTTGCTTCCCTGCCTTGAGTTTCATCCACCGTAGGTGCAGTAAAGCAATTAAGCTAAATCAGAAGGCACATTATTTTTTTTTAAACCACAGACACCCAAAAAGCTTCCACATACTGGAATGGTAGATGATCTTATGCAGAATCCAATGGCACTGCTTGTGCATCAAGGCCAGCTCAGATGTCACTTGCACGGCACTGCATTCTGCCTTGCAAACATAGCCTTAAGTGGATGATACAGGTCTCAAAGCCTGAACCCAAGACACATGACTCACAGTTCCCACTGAAGTAATAACTGCAGTCACTCACTTAAGCTCTGATGCTTAAGGTTCCTGTTTTGCCAGTTTAAAACAAACAAACAAAACTCCACCTTTACAACCTTTAAAGTCAGAGATTTGTGTGCTAATATAGAGGCACACACAGGCAGAAAACTGCAGTTTCAAGGCCTTAGGGAAATCACAAGCACACAGAATAATGTATAGGTCAGAATGGAGAACTTGAACAAGCTTACTCTTCATACACACTCCTGTAGTATTTGTTAGCCGTGATTTAGGTGGTGTTCTCTAAACATTCACTGCTCTGTTCCAAGTTACTTTTATAAAGCAGAGTCAGACATGGCTTTTATGAGCACAGCACTGTTTCAAGGATAAAACCACCAAATATTAGTACCACTTTTAAAACGACTATCATCCATCCAATCAATAGTTTATAAGAAAAAGAGATAGGCTATTATACAGTTCATAAACATCTTATTAGTTTAGCAGCTGACAGTGCATTTTAGTGCATTCCATGTGCTCTCTACTTCCTTTTAATTGTTTAATGAAGGAACATCACAGATTCCACCACTAAAACCTGTATTTTCCATCCCCATTAGATTATTAGAGGCTGGATAATAACATATAAAAGATGTTAATATTCCTATCCATTAGTCATGACTTGATAGAGGAGGATGAATATGTTATCGCACTTAAAATAGAAAGATGGCTTAGGTTGTCAGTGGGAAATTGATTAGTTTGCAAAAGAAACTTGCTCAATTTGTATGCTTATGAGACACACTGTCAAAGTTCTGTAAGATTAAAGACAGATGCCCCATTGGAGTACACAGGCAAAGATAATGTACACATAAACATACCATCAATCTAGATAGATAAATCTTTTCAAAGAGCATAATCTAATTCAGAAATGTTTGAATGATCCTCAGCAAAGTGTAGTAACAGTTTGAGTGCTAAGTATTACCACCAGAAAGATTTCTCATGTGAGTTTTGGATTGACTGAAATTCTGAAATATTCTTTTTACTCTTTCAGCTGAAGCAAGGTAAACTTTTCTTACTCTGAATGTGAGAAAAGGTAGGCAAAAGTTATTGAGGATGAGGAAATATTTGTTGCAAAGGTTGGGAAACAAAATGAAACTGCAATGAAGTATGCTATTTCACACCCATATACTCAGTCTCATTTATTACAGCACTCTAAGCTATAATAATAACTCAAGCAAGGCTTATTATGGACAAACCTCCACTCTTCAATGTGACCTCTACAGAACCTGCTAAAGTCATGGCTGTGGTGACTTATGCATTAGAAAAAAATACTTCTGATTGATTCATTCTGATTAAGCACAGGGACAAACGTAGAGGTAATGTGTATGGCGGTGGAAAGTTACACATCAGTGAATGTAATGTCAGATGTCAGGCAGTCTTAATCTAAAGCAACTGTGCCAGCACAATTTATGTGCCAAGATGCTGGAAGAACGTGCTTGATTTTAAGTAGAAATATGCAATATTAAAATACACTTTAAGTTGTTCTTCTTCCTAAACCAGGATGCCCTGACATGCAAATAAACACCAGCCCAGACTTCTTAGGTTTCTGTTAATTCAGAAGTCATCTGTACAAATCAATAAGCCCTGCATCAGTAAGTGAGAATAAGCCTAAGCAAGTCTGAGCTTGTCAAGTAGAAAGTGTTGAAGGAAAAATGCAAGTTACAATTTCTCTTGATTCACCTTTGAAATTCATATTGAATATCCTGAACTGAATAAGGGCAGACAAGGTTCATAAAACATGGTAGTATTAAGTACTCAGTAGGGAAAGAAAACACCTAGAATTTTCTTTGCATATCTCAGTGGAGCTTCTCTATTCTAATCAACTAGTTGGACCATAGGTACTTGCAGCCAATTTATAAACACTCCTAATTGAGTGAAACCTTTTGAAAATAGACTAGCAACACAACTAGAATAGAGTAAAAATGCTTAAGAACAAAATAAGTAAATCGCAATCAATTACCTTCTTACTCCTGGAATGCATGTCAATTTCTAGAAAAAAAATTACTCTGGTTTAGAGACTAATATTTTAGGTTTTACAAACTCTCAATATTATGCTTACAATAAACTCTTCCAATGTTTTACAGTAATGAACTCCAATTATTTTAAACAATTTTGGGGAAGCTTCAAATTATTCAAGACTGGAACAACTGTTTGGGCTGATTCTTACATGAATTAAGATAGAGGTATTTGGTGGACAGCTTATCGTTGCCCATAAAAAGAGAATTGCTCCTTTAATTTCTCTTAGTTGTACATAGAAAAAGAAATCATCTCATTATATGTAAGATATGTTAGTCCTGCACAAGCAATACCACAGATTTTGACTTGCACTTGTGAAACACACAAGCTGTGATCACATAAAAATTGCTCCGCCACCATAGTTCACAAGTTACACATTATGCTCTATAGACGTTGCTCATTAATAAAACAACCACTAACATTCAAACAACACTAGGATAGTCAAGATTTTCTATCGCAGAGGATAATGAGCTTAGAAGTAAGCCTTGCTACTCATGTTGGCACCCAGAAGCAGATGGAACTGTCTTGCCATCTCATGAGATATTAGAATATTGACACCCCAAAGTCTGTTAATAACATCTGTTAATCTAATTACAAAAAAATGTGCATCTGTAATAAATGAATTTCTAAGTCAACTAGCTTCCATCAAATTTCTTATGACTGTTGACTTGAAAGGCTGACAAATTATTTTTTTCAGAGAAGAAAAAAACCCCAAACAACAAAACACCCCCACCTGCCAGATACTGAAAAATACTAATGGATCAAATAACTATCCTTTTGTTAGGATCACATTTTCAGCTTGTGCATATGTAACACAAAATATAAGGGTATCTACAAAAGTCCTCATAAAACCAGTATTCATATTTTAAAAGTATTTGGGTTTGGTTTAAGAGCTTTCTTACTGATTTCTCTGTTTTCTTTTCTAAACTGGCTCTCAGCCTTTTGCAGTTGTTACTAATGATTTGCATGTGTGTGAGAAGATAAATGGGCATGGTTAATTATGCAGTATCTGGTGAGAATAATGTTGTATCTGTATTATCCACATGTATCATTGAGAAAGACAATTTTATACACGAGACTAGGCAATTGATTAAGATGAATCATCAGATCACTGAAGCTCATTTTACCACAATCATTTCAATGGGCTCTGTCTGAAATTTCAGCACTCTGGGTTAACACGAACCTCTTTCCTCAAGCTGTTTTAAGGGGATAATTCAAGAGTGGAAAGGCTAGTTCTTTATTGTCAAATGGATGATGTTGGGGGGGGGGAATTATCATCTTCTACTATCTGTAGTGTAAAAGGGTTATCTTTCAGAACATTTCTTTTGAAGGAAAGCAATTAAATGATTCCATGCTAAAGCAGGTAAGACTATCACCTCCTGGCTAAATACAGTCATACAGTTAAATTAATCTAAGTTTATAGAAGATTCATCAATACAGTCAAAAAAGACCTGGCAAACTTGTACTATTAGATTTACTATATCTGAGCTATTACAGTGACTTTCGTTCTAAATGAATGCTTTAATTATACTGTCTCCAACACTGCCAACAAGCCTTACAATTCTCTCCTTTTAAAACAAAGACTCAAAGGCATTCAGCAGTACTCACTTTGGAAACTACAAATCCAGGACAGGTGAATTTCTGCCATTGCCCTAATGCTTCTGCATTGTTGACTATTTAGTGTTTGTTGTTGGCTATTCAGTGTTGAGCCCCATGTTTGCCAACAGGGATGAAGAAACAGCCATTTTTAATGTCTTTTTTTTTTTTTTTTAACAGACTACTACAATTTGAGAGTAGCAGTGACTGCACTTATTACATCTGATATATTTTTTTAGAAATGGACCCAACTGGGGGTCCTGAACATCTTCCATGATTATATCAGGCAAACTTAATAGCATCTCTATTGCCCACAAGACAAAATGTTTGGATTAGATTTTTATTTCTAGATGCCCACAAGACAAAATGTTTGGATTAGATTTTTATTTCTAGACTGAAATTAATTTACACACATTGGACATGGAGTTTGTATTAAGAAAAAGCAAGACTGAAGAAGTACATCTTGCATTTGAAGTGGAAGGTTTGTAATGACACTCAGCTCTTGTGGGAATTTGTTCTAGTCTAGTGCTATTCCCAGGGAAGATTTGTTTGCTGAATAAGTGAGTTTAACTGTTTCTGGAGAACATTCCATGTACTTCACCCTAGAAATCACCGTCACCTAAGTGATATTGGAGTATGCTGAATGCCTAAAAAAGAGCCTGAGATATATAACTTGGTTATATATCATGGGCACAGTAAGAATTCATCACAGGGAGGGAAGTTAAGGGACTTGCCAATGTAACTTCCCAAACCTAGATATAATGCTGAAATCAACACAGACGGACATTCTAAATGACTCTAACATGTTTCTGTTTGAAGGAGCTCTCCAAATAAAAAGGAAAAAAAAAAAAGAAAAAAAAAGAAAAAGAGAAAAAAAGAAAGAAAGAAAAAAAGAGATGCTTAAACCCCCCAATACATTAAAAATTAGGTTACATTAAAAACATTTTTGCAAGTGTTAATGCTTTTTATGCAGCAAATTGCATTCAATATTATAAAATCTTATGGTAC
>JAVJGJ010000034.1:5840191-5852058 GCA_035590215.1 Microhierax caerulescens | reverse complement strand
GGAGCCCAGCACTGGGCCCAGCACTCCACATGTGGCCTCACCAGGGCAGAGCAGAGGGGCAGGATCACCTCCCTCGACCAGAGAGGCCATGCCTCTCCTAATGATCGCCAGGGTCCCACTGGCCTTCCTGGCCACACGGGCACACTGCTGGCCCACGGGCAACTTGCTGTCCACCAGGACCCCCAGGTCCCCAAAGAGCGGCCCCCAGCAGGTCAATTCCTAGACTATACTGGTACAGGTTTTCTCATTTAAAAATGAGAAGCAAATAATAATTTCCTAGTCATCGTTAGGTTCAAAAGTCATTTTTAAAGGAAAGGAAAATTAATAATCTGTTCTGCAGATGAGAGGAATAAATGGCAGAGCAAGCTGTCCATAAAATCAGTTTCATATCCTGGACATACAGGAAAACTTCAGTGAGAGTTAGAACAGGGATTTTATTCCACATGTATAATAAAAGGGTTTTATCCTCCATTCAAAATAATTTATCCTTCACTGTTACAGCTAGTCTGAACTGCAAGAAATGTGTCATAAAAGATGGAAATGTAAAAAAAAAAAATAGAGAAAAAAAAGAAATCTGCATCTCAGTTCACCTATGCTACTAACTATAATGAACTCAAAGAGTTTTCAATAATAATTTCTGGTAAATTTGAAGTTCCTGTTTTTTCCTGTTTTGTGGTGTTTGTTTGTTTGTTTTTTTCTTCCTTACCTCATGAACTGTACTTAAAACATTTATGTCTTTCCATTCTAGGAACAGAAAACAAAGGCTACAGCGTTACAAAATAAGGCTGTGTTTGATCCTGAAGATTGATTGAGCAACTCATTCTCATAGTTTTTAAAATCCTAGCAAATGTATTTTATTTTTAGGAGTCCTGCTTTGAACCACTGTGCATGACCTATAACTAAAATATGTAAAACAGTTAACGGGGTTTTTTTTTGGGTTTGTTTTTTTTTTTTTTAATTCAAGACAAAACCACATAATTGTACTTAGTGGTTTTAGGGTTTTTTTTTTTCCTAATGTGAATTTGATCATCAATCAAACTATATCTTACACAGTCTGTTCTCTTTACTGAAAAAGTTTAATGCTATGATAAACAGAAATACAGGAACAATTTGGTCATCTATCTGTATACCAATCAGCTAAGACAGTTTCACAGCATAAGCAATTGGTGGCTGTAAGACTCCAAAAATAACAACTTAAGTTGAACGTTTTGACCAATGAGTGTATGTACCTCAGCAAACATTGAGAATTATTTTCCTCATCTTGCATTGCAAGATTTGAAAAATATAAAATTATCCATACCCTCTGAAAAATTAGATCTGGCATTTAAATGTTGTGGTTTGTTAAAAAGTGCTGATGTTTTTCCTCTTTGCCTTAATGGTCTTTTTTAAAGGAGAAAAAAAAGTCCAGCATAATTCAGAATAGGAAAAAATCTCCCCATTAGTCTATGAATTATAACTTATTCTATCCAGCATTATCATCAAGCATTCAGATTCTTGATTTTAGGCTCCAGACAATTGCTATTCTATTGTTTGTAATAACATCTCTAACTTTAGCTCAAGAGATTTTACAACAGCATAATCAACAACTAGCATCCTTAAAAGCCCTGAACAAAAACATCACAAATTTTGCATCAGTCATGTTAGGGACAACATAAAAATAATGGAATATATAATGAGAAACGAGCTGAATTTCAAATATTTAATACCCAAATGCCTTTAGCTACCCAATGCACATCTCAATGCAAGCTTGTAGGAATAGTAGGGTAATAGGCAATGAAATTCTAATGTTGTAAGGCCAGTATCTCCAAAGCAACAGCAAAAAGCTAACTTTGGGAGGTAAGCACAAGCAAGAATAAACTAAGATGCTGTAGCATTTCCTTAACTTTGTAAAGTCTAAAAGAAAACTATCACGTAATCCTAACATGTAGGCTCATTAACATGCAGACTGTGCACTGATCAAACCACCCTAAGCCTTGGCCACTGATCATCTCTGAGTTGTGATGATTCATTTTAAAGATCAAAGTGAACAGCTGCTTGAAGGAGCTCCAACTAAGTCCATTAACATTCCTCCTCCTCTTAAGAATCTCCTTTTGTACAAAGCTCAAAACGCAGCCAAACCCATCACACATTCAGATGATCAACAGGTTAGAAATACATATGGCACTAAGATAACTGTTCAGGAGTTACAAAGATAGGTAAGGAAGGAAATGTACACTGCTGCCATATTAACACATTTAATACAGAAGGATTCCAGACAGCTTGAAAACAGATGTTTATGCCAGAATTTTGCAGAGTAAGAGGAATTTATTGCATTGATAACAGGAGGTTAAATTTTATATGCAAATCCTCAGGGCAAGTGATTCATAAGCATACTCCTCTGTTGTTGAATTGCCCTCATTGGCATTAATTTCTGATTTCTCCTGATATCTGAGACTTAAAACTGACTGCAGGTAAAAGATTAGAAGAGACAGAATTAGAGTTCCTTTACTGTCATTAACCCTGCCCTCATTTATTTATGAATGAAGCTCTGTAGCTTAACAAGCACAGACATTAGCAGGTTAATGGGTAGATACTCAAAATTTTCATGTGCGCTCATTTTTACTGTACAGAATTCAACTTTTGAGCTGAAGGCATAATAATTACTTTAGTCATAGGTTTTTCTAGAGCAGTCATCACTGGGGTATTTAAGATATTCACCGAGAAATTAACAAATCTTCATGATCCTCCTTCAGGACAAGCAGGGCCTAAGTTTTCAAAGTAGAGAGTATTATGTAATGATACAGCCACAATGATATGTGAAATACAAGTTTCTGATTTTTTTTTTTTTTTTCCCTTCTGGATTTTTTTTTTTTTGGGGGGAGGGGGGTATTTTCTAAAGAAATGGAGACTTTAGATTCACTTCACAATCATCCACCTCTTGATTACACAGTTAACTGACAGAAGTATTGTCTTTTTGAAATTTTCCTAGTCAAAATAGCAGTAAAGTCTCACTCATATTGACTGTGAACTATTTCACTTTTCAAAGTAAGGAACATGGCATTTATTGAAATGGAATATGGTGTTAATGAGAGTACTTTACAAAAGTAAAAATCTGTGGGACTTAAGTAATATAGCCAGCTGATTTGAGAGACCATCCAACATCTGAATTAATACCAGTGATAAACTATTTCACAGTAAAATTATTCATACTCAGTAGGAAATTAAATTGTCATAATATGATTGTGTTAAAGAAACATTATCTCTTATCTATGCCTACATATGTTGTATGAAAACACTGAGCAGTCATTTTTCATAGTACTATCTATAACATATTCAACTCTATACATGGAATAAAGTCATGTTGATTATTTAGTACAAGTTACTGACTTCATTAACTTTTTATAACATAAAGTTCTTACCTCCTCAATAAGCAAACAGTGAAGGAAGGCTAGAGCAGCTGCTCAGTGACAGCATTATTACACAACACAGCTGAACTCTACCAAGATTCAACTTAATAGATATACAGATCAATTGTTCTAATATTTAAGTGATGGTATTGTACAAAATAAGTATTGCTTATAAACTAATTCAGAGTTCTCCATTTTATGGCTTACTTGGGGGTGGAGGTGTGTGTGGGGGTGAGCATATAATATAGAAACATATCTTGGTCAAGGAGGTCAAATGCATTGTTACCCCTTGACACAACAGGAAATGGCAACATCAAATATAAATACAAACGAAAATGAGGGATATGTGGGCTTTTTATCTCTGCATGATATTATGTTGTATAAATAATGCAGAAGTTCAGAACCCATCCAGTTTTATCATATAAGCATATCTAAAGTGAATTGCTTATGGCATTGTGTATTGTTGTTGTACAGAAATGAACCACAGTGGAGATATCAAAGCTTGTTTATGTGTCAGTCCAGATTTTCACATACAATGGTTACAGATCATTGTTTACTGTTTACCACTTGAAGTACTTTCTTGTTGTTCAGAAGACGGAGATATTTCAAATACTTGCAGAACAAAAATGGTTGATAAATATATCTTCTAGTAATTATTACTGTACCTGCTGAATAATGTGGGTTTTTTTCCTGCCAAATTTCTGAAGAACTTTGCCTAAGTCGGAGATCTTAAAGCACACTTCACTAAGCAACTACAGTCCTTCAAGTCTTAGCATGAGCATAAATGGAGACAAGAATCTCTTGGCATTTCACAAACAGATCTGCCATCACTAACAGACAGATAATCTTCCTCTTTCAAGAATGTAGAGCAACCGAGCAAGTCTTAGAGACTTTTGACCAGTATTAAGATACCGAGGTAGATATTCAAGGATGATAAACAAGAGACATTCATATGGCCAAAATTAGTTGTCTGTCCCCCAAATTATCAAAACATTAACCTGTATAAACAATTCATTGTTTTTGTTTAGATATCTGTAACAGAAAGCGTGAGCAACGGCAGAACATTTTCTGCTCAACCTTAGGGAGTCACAATTCCAAAGAACTGGTAACTGATTCAAAAAGTAAAGTCTGGCATTCACAAATTTCCAGGAAAAGAAATGTCGTATTCTGTCCTGTACAAGTCTGTATATTCTAATTAAGAAAATCTTGTCTGCGTAATTGAAATTAACAAACTTGCTCTGCACAAAATTGTGATTAAATGTATCTTTAAAATTACTTTTTTTAAAAAGTATAATTTTGCTAAAGAAACAAAACCACTGAAAGGCAAATCTCTTAAAGTACTGAAGACAATTGTGTGGGAGTTGTTCTTGTGTTTCATAAGTCAGGTGTTCGGTTAATGGTATTTTCCTACTGAAAAAACAAGTAGAATTAAATTGGGATTTGGAAGAGGTGTGGAATAAAATTTTGCTTTGAATGTCTGTTTTGCAGTCCTTGTTATAACCATTTAACACGGTCCTAATCTTGTTATTTTCTTCCTAATAACTGAAGCACTCACAGAAAATGTAGAAGAGCATGAAGGGCTTTTACCTAGTAAAGTAAAACTGATTGACTAACAGATGCCTTAAGCTAAAAAAGCAGTCTTGTGCTCTTAAAAAAAAAAAAGAAAAAGAAAAAAAAAAAGAGAGTTATTTCTATGTTATCTCTATGTTAAAAACACCTCTTGAGAGAGGGAAGTCATCACTATGATTACATTTGACCTTTACTGCTTGAACTCCAGGGAAAATAATCACAATTCATAGAGTTAATTAAAAATACACAATGCTGCAGAAAATTGAAAACTAGTTGAAAATAAAGAGAGAAAAAAATTATTTGTTAAGTAAAGCTCCAGGTGCAGCTGTTTCTCAGGAAAAATAGAATTTTTTTTAAATGCCTGCTGTTATAAATTATAGTAATAGTTATTATTCTGTAATTTCCCAAATTTTCCAGTCTCTTGAATACTCTGGTATAATCCTACTGTTACAATTACATCTCTCGATAAACTCGATGTTCCATAGATTGGCCCGAAGTGTAAGCTGGTATTTTGCAAATCTAATATTTTTTTTCCTGATAGTATACACACAACTAAAGATATATAATTTGTATATGTCCACCTAAAAATTAAACCATTAGGTCTAATGTAGACTCCAATGCAACACTAAAATAGCCAATTTGATTTCTCTTATGAGGTTGAAAATGTATTAATAGAATTATCTATTTGCCCATTCAGGGTGGCTTCTATATTCTTTTACAACACTATTACTTTAGCATTCATTGCTGAGAATAAACAGAAGAGCTACAGCCAAAGGGTTTAGTCAGAACTGGGATCTCAATAATGCTATTTGCTAAAGAAAGTAGAGACAATGCCTGTCAAGGAAATTTATAACTGCATATTGTGTGCATTATATCAAAGTGCAGTGTGCTCACAGGAGTAGTGAGGAAGTAAACAACACTGAGGGTCAGATCAGAGGGCTACAACATTCTGCTCTCCACAGGGAAAATAAGGGCTGAATTAAATCCTCTGATGGTAGCACTGCCACAGGTAGGGATGTATTTTCTCTTTAGACATATAAGCTCTTCTGGAAAACCATTTCCCAGCTTATTGTCACAAAGGTCTTCTATTGATCACAGTGAAACAACACTTGTGATTGATACTTCTTGTCTGCAGTATTTCCAATACACTCATAAACTAAAAGTCTAGGAACCATTTATGTGGAAGTTAATGGGACAATACGCTTCAGCCTGGGTTACTCAATATATATACAGTTTTATAGAACAGAGTCCGGCCTCTTTATGTCTACTGGTTTTACTGCAAATGATCGGCAGACTTCTTAAATAGTATTGCACATAAAAATATTCTTTGGTAAACCTATCACAATACATACATATCTCCATTGAACCATACTGAATTTCCACCCTGGCCTTAGAAGTATAGTAGCTGTCATTTTTTTACTGTTTATCAGTTCAGTGTTCAATGCTGTCTTCTGTTATTTGAAGTCTTAACTCCTTTTCTATCAGTCTGAGTTCCAGGTCCTACATTAATGCTTGCCCTTGAGCTTCATGGTGGCAACTGGGAAGCCTTTATTCCTTTTAAGAATATACCTTTCCAGTTGACACATGTTCTATACAAACATGCAATCTTTTCTCTAAATAAAATCAGCCTTTGCCTGACAGAGCTTACCACGGTAACATGCAAATCTGCAAGAAGTAGAAATTTAGCAAGGAAAGGAGGACAGAAAAAACAAGAGTAAAACCCACACTTATCAAGACAGGAGAATAATAGTTGTCCAACACGTGGTCAGCACCAAAGCAGCTGCATTGCTTTTCTAAACCTTTTGAAATCTGTACTTAGTTCTCTGAAACTGATGTACATACATATTTCTCTGTCTGCTACCATGAACCATTTTGAAAGAGTCATGAACTTCTAATAGGTCTGCCACATCAAATGTTGCTAGAAGATAGGACAAACCATCTCCATCAGCAGTGTAAGAGGCTGATCTCTTTCTCAGAACCTCTACTTTTTGTGTTACCTTAGACAACAAGGTTAAGAAAATTAATTTCACATTGAAAAGTCATTTTCTTGTTAAGTGAAAGGAAAGAATAAAGGAAAAAAGGAATAAAAATCAGCTAATATTTGCCAACATTAATGGTAGAGGGGGGACAAAGTTAAGTGAAGTAGTTGCAATGCAGGTAGCATTATCTAGTACTGGTTCTGAAGGAATGACAATGTCTTTTTCTTCATGTTGCTGATCCCACACATTGGATTTGTGTAGAATCACAGAATATTTTTTATGTTGGAAAAGACCTTCAAGGTCATAATGTCCAACCATTAACCCAACACTGCCAAGTCCACCACTAAACCATGTCTCTAAGCAACACATCTAGGCATTTTTTAAATGCTTCCAGGCATGGTGACTCCATCACCTCCCTGGGCAGCCTGTTGTAGCGCTTCACCACCCTTTCGGTGAAGACCTTTGTCTTAATTTTATCCAATCTAACCTTCCCCTGGCATAACTTAAGGCCATTTCCTCCTGTCCTGTTGCTTGTTATCTGTGAGAAGAGACCTACCCACACTTTCCTATACCCTCATTTCGGGTAGGTGTAAAAAGCAATATGGTCCCCCCAAGTCTCCTCCTCTCCAGATTAAACAACCCCAGGTCCCTCAGATGCTCGTCATAAGCCTTGTGCTCCAGACCATCTACCTGCATTAATACACACTTGAAATACGAAAAAGCAATATCTAATACAAACCATAGGTACAGCACAGGTTTGATTTGAATGGGAAGGTGCAAGGCAGCCATAACTTCATATAATTATGTACAGCTTCAGGCACTACCAATTAGCCAGTGAATGAGAGGCCTTTTAATTTTTTACACTCTATTCCTCAGAAACGCACCTTTGTAAACATCCCTGAAGCAAAGACAGTGTGGAAAATGAAGCTAAAAAAGGGAAAGACGAACTGTGCAGAGAAAAAGAATAACACTGAAGTTAATACAGAGCAGAATCGTCTGCAATTTTACCATAAATTAATGGTTTTTATTGAATGAAGCACCCCCTGTAATTTGAGGTCTGTTATTCCAACTATATACCAGCTCTTGAAGAAGTTACAGAAATGACAGGAATTATGGTCATACTCAATTCTCCCCTGAAGCAAACTCCTTCACTTGTAAAAGTTAAATCTAGAGGCAAAAAAACCCCAGTTCTCTGCAGCTTTAGTTTCAGGTTTTGCTCATTTATTTCATATTATGACTTTGGGTTTCTTCTTCAATAAAATTATATCTGTTCTAAAATAAAATTAAATAAAACTCAAATACTGTCACAATATGTTTTTCACAAACCTGATATGATGAGGACCCCAAATATTCCTGTTACCCAGGAATAAACTCTGGGAACTGGAAAACAGTCTAAGGCTTTCACTGCAACATTAAATCAATTTGCAGAGATATCCAGCTGTATCCTGCGGCACTGAACTTTTCAGGGAAAGTAACGTATACGTTTTTCTTGTAAAATAGAAAGAGAAGTCCATTCACCACACAAAACCTATGATTCTCAGGAGAAGACTGTCCCAGTCCAAAACAGATTGCAGGGATGGGCAGACAGAAAGGACAGAAGAACATCTAACACGTGAAGAATTCTCTCCCAAGGAGCAACAGGCAACGACTACATATGCCTGGTTATGCATATGCTATTACTAAAATGGCTGGAAGAAATGTCAACTGTAGAACTGAATAACATTGGGTCAGAAAAACCAATCCTGTTATGGCACCTTTATGGTTTGAAAAACAATACATGGAATTTAGAATCAAACCAAAATTTGTGTACTTTATCAGCAATGAATTCTGAGCAGAATTCCAAAGAGTGTAAGCATATTATAAACTTGGTTCTGAAAGAGCAGTCATTCCTCTGATGTACAGAAACTTACTTGCTGACTTACAAGACAAATCCAGTTGCAACAAATTTTGAGCAGATCATTTTTGCTTATAACAAGCTGTATGCATACACATATCTGCTTATTAAGTTTTACTTAGAAGTACCTTTTAAAAATATAAGTTCTATACAAATCAGACTACAAGGAATGAAATATTGATTAAAAACTTATCTCTAATAGTTCACTGAGGGATTTTTTATCAGGCATTACCCACATCTTTCCCAGACTTTAATCTAATACTATACCCATGACAAAGAGATTCATAGTAAAGGTTGCTGTGTTGTTTCTTTTAAACTCACCTAATTAGTAGTTTCAAACTTCTTCCCTTTCCAAAGACTCAAGAAATCCTCTCTACCTCATTCAAGCGCAGCTGAGGAGTGTGACAGAGCTATGCTGCTGGAAAGAAAATGAAGAAAATTTTATACAGATCCAAAAAAACCGAGGTGGACTTGCAACAGAGCTGCAACACACAGCAGATGTGTTAAAGCAGTCATTTTGAAAGTACATGCAAGTCACTGTTCTAGTAAAATCACTTCAACATTAAAGAGCATTATTTAACCAGAGCATTAATGATAATTGTGCCCCTCCAGACTCTGCAGTAACTTCCACTTATGAATTGACTTTCATGTTAAAAATACCTGGTTTTAATAACAGCAAAATATAAAAAATATTTAGTAATAATAGAGAAGTGATGTCTAAAAGTGAGGTATACTATAAATAAAGATTCTGTAACGTTTTTTTTCTTCACTGAGAAAATAACAAGGCAAAAAAATAATCAGTTCTATGTTCTACCAGGCTAAATCTACTATAACTCGTGATTTACACCTGTGCAGCTGCAACATCAAAGTCTCCTTCCCTACTACTTCATAACATGGTGTGTTCCATTAATTAATTTAATTGGACTTGGGCTTAAGAAACATCAGTTTCTACAAATTTTGAAGGCCAAGACATTGTCTGGAAAGGGATCCTCTTGCATTAATATATTTATACAACACAGATTAACTAGGCTGCAAGATACTGAAAAATGAATAAAGGTAGTTATTAAAACATACTGCTTGTCTAGGAAGTGTGGATCAGGCTACTTTGTAATTCCCCTCTACATAAACAATAAAAATCAAGTCTTGTTTACATTTGCACCATTGTATATTTTTTTTAATTTGTATATGCATTAGAATACTATTTTTCATGCCGTGAAAAATAAATATATTCAGGACAGCTGCAAAACACTGAAAAGAATTATTGGCTTAAAGCTGGCATTGATTTCAAGCAGAAAGAACATTCATTATTTCATCTGACCAACATAACTAAGGATCAGGAAAAAAACACCACATAAATATTCCAAGTGCATTAAGTTATTTCAGCACCCCATTTGGCAGAAAAAATAGAATATGCATTCATCTACACCAGAAAGCATACATAGTAATAGGTATGGAAAATGAATTCAAAAACCAGATTGTGGCAACTGTCAATTTGGGTCATCTTAACTTAGATAAGATTATTTGGCACACAAAAATATTGTGAAGCTTTCACTAAGACGTCAAGTTGTAGCATGTGCTCTCCTTGTAACAACTGAAATAGATCAGGTGTATGGACTGGCTTTTCTTCTCCTTAATTTCATTTTTTTCATAAATTTCAAATTATCATAAAAGATAAAAATCCTGTCTGCTTGTTTTGCCAGATGATACTTGTCTTCTTGCCATTGAACAATAAGTAAATTTCATTCACAGAAATAACATTTAGGTGGCTGCCCAATATAGACTCCTTCTTCATGGATACATTTGCATAAAACCATATAAAAAAAGTTATGGGTTTTGCATCAAGACTGTTCCCTACTGGAACTGTAGGACAGGCCTTTAGACAATACCAGAGATGCTAAAAGAAAACAAGGACTGAAAGACAGTTGCACCACAATGGCCTTTAGCAACCTAAATCTGACTCATGTTTGAGTAGGTCTTGTGGTCTTCCTTCCATTACAAGTGCTAAATGGTTGAGAAAATACAGAATTAAAATTGCTTTTGCCCCAGCCAAGCAAAGCCGTCAACACCACATCTTACAAAAAGCTGTAAGAGAGGTGGCAAAAGAATTACAGAATAGTTGGGCTGGAAGGGACATTTAAAGGCCCTGCAATGTGCAGGGACATCTTTACATCAGGTTGCTCAGAGCCCTGTCCAACCTGGCCCTGAATGTTTCCAGGGATGGGGCATCCATCACCTCTCTGGGCAACCTGTGCCAGTGTTTCAGCACCCTCATTGTAAAAAATGTCTTCCTTAGATCTACTGTAAATCTACCCTTTTCTATCATAGACTCATATAGGTTGGAAAAGACCTTTAAGATCATCAAATCCAATCATTAATCCAGGACTGCCAAGTCCACCACTAAGCCATGTCCCTAAGCAAACACATCAACGCATTTTTTAAATGCTTCCAAGGATGGAGACTCAACCATCTGCCCGGGCAGCATGTTCTAATGCTTCACCACCCTTTCAGTGAATAATTTTTTCCTAATATCCAATCTAAACCACCCCTGGTGCAACTTGAGGCCGTTTCCTCTTGTCACTTGTTATCTGGGAGAAGAGACTGATCCCCACCTGCTTACACGCTCCTTTCAGGGAGTTGTAGGGAGTAATGAAGTCTCCTATGGGCCTTCTTTTCTTCAGGCTAAACAACCCCAGATCCCTCAGCCACTCCTCCAGACCCTTCACCAGCTTTGTTGCCTTTCTTTGGACACACTCCAGCACCTCCACATCCCTCCTGAAGTGAGGGGGCCAAAACTGAACCAGTATTCAAGGAGTGGCCTCACCAGTGTGAGTACAGAGGGACAAGCACTTCCTACGTCCTGCTGGCCACACTGTTCCTGACAGCAGCCCGGCTGCTGCTGGCCACCTGGGCCCAGGGCTGGCTCCTGCCCAGCCAGCCCAGCCAGCCCCCCCAGGCCCTTTCCCACCGGGCACCCCCCCAGCCCCCTGCCCCAGCCTGCAGCGCTGCCTGGGGCTGTTGTGACCGAAGTGCCATTACACT
>JAVJGJ010000034.1:5750064-5760831 GCA_035590215.1 Microhierax caerulescens | reverse complement strand
TTATATGACAGGCAATTATATCCACTCAGCCTTGAAGGATAGATAATATCTTCTAAGGGAAACAAATTACCCTTTATGTTTAATATTAAAAAAATACTGCAAGTTTAGCTTCTCTATTTTTATTATTTAGATCTTCCATACTAGAGTTTTTGAGAACATTTTTTTTCCTCCACTATAAAGCATTATCAATTTCACTAATGTACTGTATGGAAAAATTGCCTGTGTCAATTCATTATGTTAATTACCTCACCAAAGGAAAAAAAGTAGGGGATTTCTTTAATTCATGTCTTTGGTCTACTATGTTTTCTTTAACTTTCATACTGTATAGAACTGCATACATAATCCCTATTGAAAGACAAAAGCTTAACAAACACACAGAATTCTTCAAACCTTTGCACATAATTACAAACTGATTTATTATTACATAAGTCTTCAACAGAATGCCATGCAAAAAAAAAAAAAAAAGGCATCCAAAACCTTGACCATTCTTTCAAACTGCTTTTCAAGTCCTCAAAAAGTGCAGAGAAAACCCCCACTCCCTGCTCCACATACAGCTTTATCACTCAAACATAAAAAATGAAAAAAGGAAAAAATAAAAGCATTGTAATCACCTCAAATAAGAAAAACTGTGGGTGGGCTCTCACAGCATTACACATTTTGTAAAATTCAAATCCTAAAATAGGTTAAAAAGAGCTTAAAAATATAAATGCAATTATTTCATAATGGAGAGGATTTTTCTTTTGTTTTCTGTTGATTTTTCAACTATGACTAATTAAACTCAAGGAACCTGATTAGACTCAGTAGGCCATGATCTGTAGGAGAACCACTTAAGTAAAGGAGCTTCAGACCCTGGCAGGACACTGATCCAGAGCCTGAAGGATGCTACAAAGTAACAAAGGCACATGGGTGTGTTTTGTTTCCTCTATCTACCTAATGTGAAGAGTAATTAGTTCTGGAACCATTCATTACACCTTCACATTGTGTGCTTCAAGTACTGCCTGTCCCTGGAGAGGTGAACTGCAAACTGGCAATCTTGCCATAGATTTTTAGATCAGAAAGGTCCATATGTCTCCTTAAAACATTTCCAACACAGATAACCGACATGGAACTTACATGGAAGGCCAAACCCCACAAATACAGCCTGTCACAATGAGAGCAGAGAGATCTACAGCATTGCAAACAGTGTGTGTTTTACTGTAGGAAAAACAAAAATCACAAAGTAATCAGCCCAGGCATCCTTTTGTGGTAGATAGGGCAGTATAATATCAGTGCATTGGCAAGTACTAACATTGTTTATCATAATCATGAGCTAGACATAATTAGGAAATGAAATTAATTGTTACATCAAGACTACTATGAGTGTGCACACTGCATCACAAGACGACAGGAAAATCAATAGCCACATATTAAGCAGCGGGACTGAAGTCCCACTTCATGCATGAAAAGAAATCTTTCCCAGGAAGGATCTGGGATCTGCCACTCATTATCTTTGGCCACCAAAACGAATTAATAAGCAAGGCAGTAAATTCTGTGTTTGCAAGACTTACTCCGCATGCTTCACTGACACATTGCTATTATCAAAGTCTGAAATGCTCTTCACTGTCATTATTTGTGTTAAATAAAACACAGTGGTAAACACTTCATTCTTTTCGCAAATTCCATTTCTGTCAGCTCAACCATTATTGTTTTCTTCTTGTCAGTTTCAGCAAATAGCCTACTAAAAAGCTATCTGCAACTTAATTAAAATACACATTATTAACGTCATGTTTATATGGAAAAATCTTTGGCAAAATAAGTAGCCTGTAGCTTTTGAAGCAATTGCAATTAAGTCTGTCAATATGTTCTAGCCACTGAAATACATGAAGAAAACAAGACTAAGTGAAAGCAATTTGACCTGCTTGAACCACCTCCACAAAAAATGGCATTTCACAGAACATTTGATCTAGAAAACTACCCATGGATCAATTATAAGAAACTCTCAGTTGTGCAACATAATGTATAACTGAAGGCACTAGATAATTTAAAGCCAAATTTCTTTTAACAAAAGGGGTAAAATCCCATCTCAGTTTGGATACATGGGAACTTTACCAATAATTTCAATAAAACCTTAATTTCTTGGTAGTGCAGAAGAAGTAACCCTAATTTAACTACAACATAAGAAGTGACTTCTCCAAAAATATCTAGCCAGATGAAAGCACCCCAAATTCCAAGGCTAATCTTTCGAAAGGTCTGTTGGTGTTGGAGGTTCCCCCACTGCCACCCCTCAATTTCATGACTGTTCTCTCTGGTTTGATCAGTAGAAAGCTCAGCCTTTTTCCCTGGATGCCAAACACCACCACAGTTCTTTCCTGACCTTCTACCTCTGAATCACTGTAGGGGCTGTGAAAACTTTTATTGAATAGACTTTCCATTTCAGTAAGATCACCCTTTCAGAATTACTTTCCATATTATACTTGTCTGTCTTTTTTTTTTTTTCCAGAAGAGTGAATTTTTCACTTACCATTTAATCACTTTTCATTTTTGACCAAGAAAACCATGCTTTTATTTTCAATATTTTAAAATACCATATAGTTTTAAAGAAACAGGTATGAAATTGCCCAAACCCTGACATTAATATGCAACTCTTAACTTCTTGTAGTTACCACTAACAAATGTGAAACTTGATTGAAAATACTTTCTTATTGTTTCCTGGCTGGTACACTTGACAGCACACTCTGCCTAAGATACATTTGTTCTTCCCTTCACATGGAACAGGAACCTTGGGAAGGTGAGATGAAGCAAAGGCTCAGAAAGGTTTTTTTTCCATTTGGGAAGTGGCAGGTGGAGGGGATTCAGAGACTAAGAGGTTCTGCCCCAGCACTAGGGAAGGTACAGACAAGTGTGTGCTCAGACAGCTGGTGCAGAAAAAATTCAAGAAGCAGATTCAAGTGGTGGACTTCTAAACATGTTTGATTTAGACAGGTGTTAGAGCCCTGAAAATCAGAGATCTTTTTGGTTTAGCTTGAAAATACCTCTGAAATATCATCCATAGGAAATTTCTCTAATATAAGTATACGTTGTACAGACACACAAAAATATATAAGCATTTAGCCTATCAGTATAAACATTATAAACATGAACAGGCCAATCAGTGCCACTCTTTTGGGGACCGCCATTTGCAAGTTTGGCATTTTCTCCTTTCCTGTAGCAAGACTAGAAGAGAAGATATATCAAGGTTTGATTCACTCAGTGTTACAATGAACAAGGTTAGGAATAAAAAAAATAATCAGAATACATTTCCCAATCCCCTCCAAAGTGAGGTCACATAAGAGGGACAGGTGCATATAGGCATATATGATGGGAAATGACCAGAGAGACAGGAAGAGAAGATGAGGTGATAGTTGATAGGCCCCAGTAGATAGCACTGACTGTAGCACAGATGAGGTTTACCAGCCACATCTGAAGCAGAAGCTATTGTGAAAGGGGAAGGTTGCAGAGCTGTGCAAGCTGTAAACTATGAAACGTCAGTACAATGGCAAGGTAACACGAGCACAACCAGATGTGCAGCAGTCCTGCTGAATGCACGTATCTGACATAGCTACGAAAAAGAACAGATTTCTTCATCACCTGTCTTTGTGAATGCCAATGTCTAGCTTTATGGTTTTGAACTTCATACAATAGTAAATGTTATTAAAAGTGTAATTATTATGCAATTTAGACTGAATAAAGTGTTAAACCACTGGCAGAAAAGCATGTAAACAGAACATTTTAGAAGCAGATCCAGCATTTCAGTTTTTTATAAAAGGTGTTCAAAATCTGGCCATTACTATTAAGCTTTTATTATTTTGAATTCCCATACTGATCCAGGAGAAAACAAACACCAAAGCATCCACTGTTCTCTGGGATGAAAATCCCAAAAGTTAATTAGCTCCTTTGTTTATATATATATAAAAAATAATAAATGTACTGAGAAGATACGTAGATTGTCTACTAAAATTTTACATGATTTAATATTTGTATTAAATATTAAATGAGTAACACTGTTACTCCAGTTATCTACCAACACAAGTTGGAAAAGAGACCTATCAGTCACTTGTAGTGACCAATTACACTTTTACTCACCATTTTATTGGAACATTAAAAAAAAACCAACTTAAATTTAAGGCAATTCTCAATTACTGAGAAAATAATAATTATAGAATTTTTTTTGTACCCTCAAATAAAAAACTTATTGCTATGGAACATCTTTGAAGTTAATGCCAGATCAGAGGCAGACAACTGCATCCAACATCACTAAATAGCCATATTAGCAGGATGTTTCTAATAATGATAATAAAAATTGTAAGCATTTAAACATTGTTAAAAATAAAATGCAAAATATTCTATCCAGTGACTTGTGATTCCATTAGCACTCTTGTTTCAAATATTTTCAGACTCAAGCCCTGCCTACACTATTGTTTCCATCAATGCACACCTGTGTGATCTGTGTGATATGTGATGCACACCTGTAGCAACTGCAGGTCCCAATTTTCATGTTAGAGATACAGCCAGATTCAAAATCATGACACTCCAGGTGCCTTCCATAACTACAGACACACAGAAGTTTAGAGAAATTGTGAAAGCAATGAAATATGAGAGATCTTAGGAAAGTCATAGTCTCTTCAGAGTAGCAAACAACATGAGTTTGGATTTCCTGACTTACGAATGTTCAGGAACAAGCAAAACACCCACACAATATCCTGCCTTATGAAACAAACCCAAAGAAGCTCAAAATACATGTTTTGACTCAATGTTTTCTTCAAGAACAAACTCTTGGAGCACATAAGATGAAATTCTAGACCCAGTGCATACAATGACATAACTTCTAGTGATTTCAACAGAGCCACAATTTCATCTCAGGGCTACCCGCCTCATCATGGTCCTTGTCATGCATTCAATGAGCTACTGTTAGTGTGTATGACTGTTCAGAGGCATGAAGGATGTAACATAAACCTTTCAGAGAGCAAAAATGTGGAGTAAGGCATTATTTACATCACAAAATGTAACTAAATTATGTTTTAAATACACTTATTTAATAGATGTTCAAGCACCATTTCATGATATAATACCCTATATTTGCAAATATGGGATAGGATTATGGAATTAGAAAAAGCAAATATCCCAGATTACTCTAAAAGGATAGAATCAGTGCTATATTAGTTCAGAGTTTTAACATTGTGTACAATGGTACTCTTTGATAATATGAACCAGCCAGCAGATGATTTTATAATCAACAATACTGTGATCTCTGTGAAAGAAGGGATGATTACAAAACCAACTTTTAAAATCTGTTAGGTTATGTCCTTTAAATTATGCTTCATCTTATTACTCAGACATGGGAACAAGAATCATCTGGTAATGTGGAAACAAATATTTATAAGGTGAGAGGAAAAATACCTCATTCTTGTGAATAATATAAACAAAGAGAGATTAAGGTATATAAAAACAGAATATTAATCCTATATTAACTGCAGATAATTAACTTTGTCAATGTAAGTTGTCAGATGTTACCACAGAACAATTTCAGGCAGCAAGTAGACAAAAAACTAATTCAGGTTTCCCAACTTCTATTGCCCAAGCACAGGCCAAATACTATTAAAATAACAGTAAATTAATTTTGATGATTTCTAGAAATTTGAGCAGTGTAAAATGTAAGAGTTTAATGCACAAAGTGCATCTTGCTAGAGCCTATTTTTCTTTAGCAAAATGTTGGATCAACATTTCATTGCAAATAACTAATGGGTATTTATATATGACACAGCACAATCAAAGGCTTCCCCCTCTGTTAGGAATTCCATTTAAGAGTCATTGAAAACACAACCCCAAATTACTGAAATTACCTAGGTAAATAAAGTCATTATAAATCAAAACAAAATGAAATATTCAAGCAACACACTAAAATTATTATCCAAGACCAATTCCAACAAGCTGCCTCTGATTACTGTAGTACCCACTTAGGAAAAGTCTAGGTAAAAACAGAGCTGCTGAGAATTAAAAGATCCTTTGCCTGCAACCTGCAAAAGCTGGTATTGACCAAAGTGCCCCAAACACAAGTTAAGTTTGAACTTCGGAAGAATCCTTAAAAAAAAAAATAACAAAAAATATCTGAAATCACTTGTCAGATACCTGGTTACAGATGTCCAATAGTAAAATTTAAGTTACAACATTCAAGTTTCATTTTCACCGCTAAGAAAAAGTATTAAAGCTTTCAGGAGAAATAAAATATTTCACTGTTTTATTAAATGCTCTCTGCAAAGACACCTTCACAGGAAAGCAAATTCCAAACTGTTTTCATGCCTTGAAAAACCTATTTTAAACATTTTTTCACTCTGCCAGAGGAGCAATGCAGATAATATATATCTTACAGAATATCTGAATGCCCAGACATTCACATTTGGTGAAGTATGTACTATTGTCTATCAGAGCAAAGTATACTTTTTTTCACATTCTGAAAATCTGTACATCTTCTCCCAAAAATGAATTAGTGCAACAAATGCTTCTTACAGAATAAAATATAATCTTAATATTACCTAGAAGGAAGATAGGGAAATTATAGGTGTTACAATATTTCAGACCAAGGAATGATTTGATTAAAGTGGCATTAGAGATGTGAAAACTGCCTCAGCTCTCTGAGCTATAGGTCTACTTCTATTTTTGCGCTAAACTTCTATGCTATCAATAGTCATAAACCCCATCCTAACATAAAGCTATGAAATTGCACTAAGAAACTTTTCAAAAGTGCTAGTCTCACAATCCAATGGAAAAAATGAAGTAGAAACATTTTAGACTTTTAAGTGCATAGAGTCCAAATGTAAGCAGATAAATTAGTCTACTCACAGACATACATAAAGTACTATCTACCTCAGTGTCACTGTAACAACAAAAGCAAGAAACATCAAGTATAAAAAATGTCCCAATGCAGTAATAAGTATGCTGAAAACTGAAAAGAAAGGAAATGCAGGACTAAAATTGTAAAACCCAAGCACACGCACACAAAAAAACCCCAACAACCAAACCAAAACCACACTCCCAGCCCTCCACACATGCAGAGAATGGTCAGGCTTAATATGTTTGACATGATTTCTCAGGGTACCTCAGTAATGTACTAAGCGCAATAAGACAGTACCCCTGTTAACTGAATTATCCTCACCACTCAGAAGGTACAATCTACATTTTATTTGCTATGACTATGTTTCTTAAGTGAGAAGCCACAGAATGGCTGGTAAGCAGTTTCAATGCGAATTGCAGCAAGTCTTCTGAATTAATACTTGGATCATGCTTCAACCTCAATCCATCAGTAATTTTTTACATCTTAAGGTTCAAAAAGTAATCAATAATAAGTTTTCAAGTATCCTTGAATAAACTCCATTTCTCCTTCAACTCAAATTTATCAGTCTGTTTTGGGTTCTTCACCAGATATAAAGTATCTTGTGTGATAATTTTACCTGGCCTATGCAAATTTAATGTATTCTCAAGCTTCTGGAAGCATTTCACATCCATTTTGCCCAGTAAACAACAGGGATAGGGTAGAATGGGATCAAACATATTGTGTCCTGAAAAGAAGTTAATTACAATATTTTGAAAAATTTGGTATTTATTGAACAAAGAACCTGAAATGTAATCCTTCCTTCCTTACAAGTGGAAAAGACTGAGTAAGGTTTGCTTTGCATTATCTGAGATCTATCCATAAGCCTCCAAATGCATCTAAAATAGGGACAACCTGAAAACCTCCCAGCTCACAAAAAGATACTCACATTATGGTGACTGACAAGAGAAACTGGGGCTATGAAGGGAGGCTTCAGGCTAGGGGGGATGTGCTGCAAGAGAAGAAAACTAAACTCAGATTAAGCTGGTACACTGGACATCATTAACTATTTTTCAGACTTCTTCATAAATAGGTGGTTATTCAAAAAAAAGACAGAGTTGTTAGTGTATTTCCAAACATTCTAGATCATGTGCTATATAAACGACACCGTTTATAATTCAGGATAGGCAGGGATAAACGTGGATTGGTTCTCTTTTTAACTCTCTGATGTGACTGACCTTTAGATTAAATTTGGTGGAATAGATTTCCCATTAATATTAAATGACACACAAAAAAAATTACCTCTGAACTCCAGACTTAGATTTCCTTGGGCTCTTGATTATTTCTTTGCTTCAATAATTTACTTAGCCTACTAATATAAAGGTACCCAAACCAATATCTTGACCAGCCTACCAATTTCAAAACTGAATGAATTTGAATTACTTTAAACATAACAGTACTCTGATACAGAGACAAAAAACCCTCATTCATTTCTCATCATTAGTTTAAATAATTTCCTGCCTGTTTTATCTGCAAATTATTGTGTTCTCCAATCCTGAAGAAGGTTCCTTTCCTTGTCACTAGAGGCAAACAAGTAGACACGTGAGCAGCAGAAGTAACGAAGCCTGGTTTCCAAATCTCCATGGGAAGTTTCTGACATTTAATAAAAGGAAAACTAATTAGCTTTGGGGTTAATAAGTTTGGATATTAATAGGGTCTTTCTCATCCACCCAAAAACCTGTATTCAGAACGTAACACTTTGATACTTTCAAGCCTCTCTCATACATAAAAAAAAATCAGCCAGCCAGTCAAACAACCAAATACATATGATGTAACTGAACAGTGCTATATTTTGGGAAGCAGTGATAAAAATAAAGCATCTTATTTCCCTCCATAGCAGGAAAAATAAGTGCTTCATCGACTACATAAATAACATTGAAGACAAACCATGTTGATAAATGTTGTCCAGCAAAACATTCACAGCCCTTGTCACATATTTCCTCTTAACAAATAAGCATACATGTGATCGGTGTTATGGAGGACAGCACGATACTGCTGCACAAGGAAGGCCTAACACAGTATTCCCTTAGACTTTTTATCCCACAAAAGTCAGCAGAGTGTATGGAAAGAAAGGATGCAACAAAACGTTCATGAGTACATGTAGAGAAACCACTCCAGCTGAAATAACTGCTTACAGGCATGCTGGGGAGGCGTTCACATGGCCTGTCCTTAGCAGGAGGACAACGCTGGTGGAAGGCCCAGCTGCGTACATTTGAAAGCTGTATCACTGCCCAAGTCTGAGCACCCTGCCTGTAATGCTCATAAACCAGTTTCTTTAGTACCTGAGAACCTACCAGCCTCTGTGGCATTACAATGTGTATTTAGAGGACACATGCAAATCGAAATCCAAAACTTTACAGAAGTCAGGAGTCTGTATTTCGCAAACAACATGGCACAAAAAGTATATGCAAAAATGCACACAAAGAAAGGTTTTATACTGAATTTCCCTAAGACTATCCATTGGTTCATTCGTTCTACAGAAATTAATAGTTAAGCCTATCAAACACCTGGTCATTTTATTGAAAAGCAACATGAATTAAAGAACAGCTTCAGCTCAGTTACTCATCTTGACAGAAACTTTGGGTCAGGAAAAAACAGAATATTGCTCATCCAGCATCTAATCAGTAGCCCCAAACTGACACACTAATTCCTAAAAAAAAAAAAAAAAAAAAAAAAGTAGTAGATTGCTGCATCCTTGTTTCAACAATACCCATGTCTCAGTACCAATATATTAGCTTTAAAATGGTATTTTAGAAATTATTGATACTGTCTTTTAAAAGAATAGGCTACACCTTATTACTTGCATACAAAAAGCACTGTACTTTATATTTTCTGCACCTGACAATAATCCTAGGACACAGAATTGTTCAAAAAATCTCCGGAAGCTAAATAGCTAGATTTGAATTATCATGGTGTTTAGGTTTTGGTTAAGCAAATTAATTTCATAAAAACCTTAAACCAATTGATTTTCCCCCTTTAGAAATTGGTCATAGAATACATTTTTATGGTGGACCTTAGGCACTGAATCACGATTAGAGAACTGAGCAAGCTTCAAAATGTTCGGAGCACCACAAGCTATTTTCTTCTCTGCTTCTGATTCCTAGACAGTTATTACTTTTGACAAAGAATTACAGAGAAATATTCCTCTAGGTCTTTGAAAGTAAGGAGACATTCATTATTAATAGAATTTTTTACCTTGGTAAGAATGTTGTGTCAGAAAATACCATTCAGGGAGCTTGGGAGGAGATGAGAGACAGGCAGACTGCTGGACTTTATGTATGTTGCATCAGAGATTTTAAGGATCAGCCAATTTTATTTTTTAATTCATTATTTATTTCAACTTTTTAAACTGTTGTAGTGACTGCCAATGAACTTCACATATTTTCATTGTACAAATAATCTACAGAAACTTTTGGCTGAAAAACTGGTCCTGTTGTAGGCATGTCATCTTGTACCTTCACAGTGGAATATAGGTATACACACACATTTACGCTTCTATTTTGTAGCATGCTGCAGATCAAAAATAAATTGAATTTTTGTAGATTATGCCACATTATTTTTTTAATCTTATTTTAAATCTCTAATCTGAGAACAGTGAGAACTTGAAGATATACATACATGTTTCAAGTATTTGGTAATATACTTTTGGTACTACACTTTTTTTCCCTTACTATTCTTACCAAAGATTAATTGCAAATAAAATACCCCCAAAACAACCGACAACGACAGACTTATTACTTCAGCTGATTGCTAGATGGACTAGTCCAAATACCTGTTTCCCAAAATGGCATTAAATTTCGTTGATTCACTTAGACTATGCAACAATGATTTTGACAGAGGGGGCATGAGCCAGAACTAAGTAATCCAAGAAAACACCAGGTTCT
>JAVJGJ010000034.1:5725536-5739994 GCA_035590215.1 Microhierax caerulescens | reverse complement strand
GGCAGGGGGGTGGGATGCTCTGCATAAGCCTGACCGAGGTGAGATGCTTGCCAGGTGTTAGCTACAGGAACAGAACGCACTCTGAGAGGGATGCAAAGTATTCCTGACAGGGCTGCACTGATAACGAGAAGTGGCATGCCAGAACTTTTCTGTACCATTCCCACCTTTTTGGCCGGTAGCCCCTCACTTTTGAGAAAAGTCTCCCCAAATTAACCCCATTGAGATCTCCTCAACGTGTACTGGACACCCTGCATCGAGCCAACGGACGGCTGAGTGGACCCTGGTGTTGGTAGCTATACCCCCCTTTATCCTCTTTCTATACTTTCTTTCTCCTTTTTTCCCCTATTGCATATTTGTGCTGATGAGCACACAATAAAGAGGTTTTGTTTGTCCAAGTCCCTGGTGTATTTATAACCTTTTGTACTCCGAAATCAAATAAAAGAACCTAATCACGAATCCTATCTTTGGATCGTGACAGAGTAGGGCTTACACAGAGCCAAGGTCTTTTCTGCTCCTCACCCCACCCCATCAGCAAGTGGGCTAGGGGGCACAAGGAGTTGGGAGGGGGCACAGCCGGGACAGCTGACCTCAGCTGATCCAAGGGATATCCCACACTGTATGATGTCATGCTCAGCAATAAAAACTGTGGGAAGGAGGGAGGGAGAGACATTTGGAGCCATGGCGTTTGTATTCCCAAGTATCCATCACACATGGTGGAGCCTGCTCTCCTGGGGATGGTGAACACCTGCCTGCCCACAGGAAGCAGGGGATGAATTCTTTGTTTTGTTTTGCTTGTGTGCACAGCTTTTGCTTTACCTATTAAATTGTCTTTATCTCAATCAACGAGTTTTCTCACTTTTACTTTTATGATTCTCTCCCCCATCCCACCCGGGGGGGATGTGAGCAAGCGGCCATGTGGGTCTTAGTTGCTAGCTGAGGTTACATCATGACAGGAGATTTCACTCTTATTTATCAAAGAACTTCTTAAAAAAAAATATATATACACATATGTTAATTTTTGTTTAAATTTTTGCTTAATGTATTTAGCTGGTCCTATCAGAGGAACCCCATATTTCAGGATGCCTTTGTTACCACCTTTGCCTCTTCCTATTCCTGACATTACTGCATGTTCTCTAACAAGGGGCATCAGTATCTGAAGTGATGACTGGCAAGAAAGCTGGCACACATACACAATCAAAATAATTTGGAAAAATTAAATTGAGACATGGCTATCAAAGGAGATCTGTATGTGGAGGCAGAAGGAAATATCTCCTCTCCCTCCCCCAAAAATAAGGTTTTTTTCAAAAAAATTTAGTGTTTTTTTTTTTTTTTTTTTTTTTTAAGACACAGGCCAAGCTAAAGACCTAATTTTTCAAATGAGTCAAAAAGGAAGCAAGCTGACTAAAGAAATGCCAGCCATCTAGAGTTCAATAAATCCAGCTCAGCCTGTGCTCTGGATTAGCTGTATCATAACATTAGCTCATCTAATCAGGAGAGCATGTACTAGCTAAAATTCTACCTCAAATTATTCTTTACTCAGAGTTCTTCAGTTTGTTTAGTTTATTGCTGATAAACAATACTTCATAAAATGTTTTCTATAAAACTTATTTTTTAATATTCATTCAGTCTGAAATAAGTTACATCAGACACTTCTGATTTTTTCTGGGGAAGTACTATTTTTGTTTGCTTTGATGAAGCAGTAGAAACTCAAAGCCCCTATCAAGAGATTAGTTGCAAAATCTGTGCAAAAGTCTGTTGGAGCTCATGTTGGAGCCACAAGCTCCAAGAAAGTTCTCCACCCATGTTCTGCACATGCCCTCGCACAATTCTGATGGAAACACAAGCTCTTAACTAGACTTGCATCATGCCTTTGAAAGCAGCATCCCTTCAAGGCAGACATGATATCTATGCTGACTACAGGTCATTGAGTTCTCTGCATGTTTTGAGATACCTAAAGTGACACATTTACTAGGTTTCACAGGCACAATATACAAGCTGTGTCTTCCTGAACTGAAAGGTTCCACACTCACTCTCCATGGTAATTTGTTGTCCAAAATCATGACTTCACAAACTAATTAACCTTCTGTCTTCTAACCAACAGCTAATTATTTTTTCTTCGCAATGTTATGAATGAGGTTTAGCAGTTTACTTTGTTGCTTCAGCTCTTCCATTTATGGCAATTGTCTGTAAACAATAAACCCCCATATTTTTAAAGGCTGCTAGAAAGGCTATATACCAACATAAACTAACTTTTTAAAATTAAAAGGTTCATTTAAAAAAAAACCACAAAGAAACAGAAAATAGATCCTTAAATTCCTCTAATCAATCCAAAACGGCACTGCAAGGGAACATCACATTCATATCTATTTATGCTTTAACTTCCCTTTCATCATGGTGAATAAATTAGCACCCTTGCCAGTTCCATCCTTGACCTTTTTTTTGAGATGCAAAAGATTTATAGAATTTAAGATGCCACTTGTACTCTAACTCAACAGATTTCACTCATGCTGCAGTAGTCATGTCCTTATAGATAACTCACATTGTTTTCTGAATCATAAAAATTCATCATCAGAACTTACACATCTCTGTTCAATATTTGCCTTGAGGCTGAATACAATACACACCTAACTGAATCATATGATTTTACAACAGTTACTTGTGTATTTTATATCAAGGTAGAAAATCTGTCATTTGATACATCACAAAAAACCCACTTACAACGGTGGTTTTTTGTTGTAGTTGGAGTCCAACTCAGTCAGCCTCACACAGGGCACCAATTGTTGCAGCACAATCAAACTCCTAGACTGTAACAAGGCCTTACCTTTGGTCAGATTCTACTGACTGTGCTGTATCTCCTTCCTCCAGAGGTCAGACCACACTGCTCCTCCTCCATCCAACCTCCTCTCCCACAATCCTCAGGGCTATTTAACCACTTAGTGAGAATGAGCTACACCTGCACATCATCCGTGTCAATCAACCCACTGCCTTCATTTCTCTACATTTTTTTGTAATAAAAAAATAATCTAAAATATTTACAATAATTCTGTAAAACTGTTTGGAAGATGCATTAAAAAAGTAGTTAGCTTTTATGAAAGATACTCATGAATGCTATTAGAAGCTGCATTTCATTATGAAATGCACTCTGAATCACACCTTACTGAACAGCTTTGCAACTTTCCACTGTGATCTTAATCTTGCGCACAGAATAATACCACCTACTTTACAATCCCCTAATTATAACTGAACAAAGTGAACTTGTGATATGACAGTGTCACTTCCAGTTCTAATTCAGGGAAGCCATATAACTTGTTCTGAGTGTAGGGAAAAATACTACTCTGGTTGAAATAGTGCAATCATATCATGTAAAGAAAATGTGTTAAAACAAGACTCCAGTGTGGCTCAGGAGCAAGATTTACACATACCATAGTGACTTCATCTATCAGTGGTGTCATCTCAGCAATCTCAAAATCAGAACTGAAAAACAGCACTGTTTTAATGCAATGGAAATTTCTATAGGAATGCAATTATTTTTATTAATCCCAAAAGTAGCTTGTCTCCTGTCCAGGAAGTTCACTTAGCAGTTCAAGCACTCAGATATATTCAGTTCTGCGACAGTCTACCAGCATCAATGCTTAGCAGTCTCAGGATTCCAAAGCAGCATGGCCTAGCAAGCTCAGAGAGATTTAGCGTTTTTTGAAGTAGCTTAAAATTAAAGACAGTTTCATTTTTCTCAAAATAGTCTCAAAATCAAATTAGAATAAACAATTGTTTAACTACAGTTTTTTCTATTGTTATTATTTCATTACCTCTTGCAATACATATATTTCTGTTTCAGCCACCTTCACAAGTCTTTTAGCTTTTCAGAATTTTAATTTTGCACTGAAATGACAGGCAAGTCTAACCTTGCCTAATAGATATCTTTAGAAGAACCATAACAGATCTCTAAGTAGTCATTAATCACAACTGCATACTCTCATAGAAAAGTCCCATTTAAAGACTCACATCTTGCAACCACTTAAACACAGGCAATTTCGCTCATGGGAACTGTCATAGTTTAACCCCAGCCAGCAACTCAAGTACCATGCAGCCACTTGCTCACACACCCACACCCCTCAGTGGGATGGGAAGGAGAATGAGGGGAAAAAAAAAAAAAAAAGTAAACCTGCGGGTTAAGATAAGAACAGTCTAATAAATGAAATAAAATCCTATAATAATAATATAACTGTAATGAAAAGGGAGACAAATAAAAAAAGAGAGAGAGAAATAAAACCCAAGACAGACAAGTGATGCACAGTACCATTGCTTGCCACTCACTGACCAACGCCCAGCCAGGTCCCAGCTGCAATCGGCCCCTCCCAGCCAGCTCTCCCCAGTTTATGCACTGAGCATGACATTCTATGGTATGGGATATCCTTTTGGCTAGTTTGGGTCAGCTGTCCTGGCCATGTTCCCTCCCGGCTTCTTGTGCCCCTCCTCACTGGCAGAGCAGGGAAACCGAAAAGCCCTTGACTTAGGGCAAGCACTACCTGGGAACAGCTGAACCACCACTGTGTTATCAACATCATCCTCATACTACATCCAAACCACAGCACTGCACCAGCTACTAGGAAGAAAATTAACTCTATCCCAGCTGAGACTAGGCCAGGAATAAATCCACAGGACAAAGGGTGGTACACATGAAAGCAATGTTATTATGTGTTAAAGGTTCACTGAATCTTCATCTGTTCAGTACTTGAATATATGCCTGGCTGTGCCCTAGCATCCTAGTTTGAAAGTACGAAGCCCGCAGACTGTACCTACTGAGCTGTTTCACGGACATTCAGCAGATCTGAAGAACTGGACTTACATTTCTGAATAAACAAAGCTCTAACAGGTTTGAGTACCTCTATATAATAACTTCATGTCCATCCGCAGAATGTCAGTCACTGGATCCATAGTGAATATGAACGCAATGTACAGGTTGCTCTGCACTTCTGCGCAGTGTGCCCAGGAACATGCAGGTATTGTATAAATTCAGCATTGGAAGGAGAATAGGACATTAAATGCATATTCGATATGCATTCATATGCAAACACATAGCTTGTGTTTGGGGACAGTTAAATAAAGATCACTGCTTGTTCCACTAAGTTATTTGTTGGAAAGGAACAAACAGTGAAAATTCAACTGATTGAAGGTCTATCTATGTTCATTTTCAAGTAGCATGAAAAGTGTGGACCAATGTACCACATCTCCAACACCTTTCTCTTAACAATGCAAATATTTTCCCAATGAGAGAAGAAAGCCTGTGGATGAAAAACCGATGAAAATTTATCATATTTGTAGTAGGGTCAGGGTCCATATAGCTCAACAAGCCAACCTGACTCAACTTGTGAGTAACCTCACAAGTGCTCATGTAGGCAGCAAGAAGTCATAGCTAGAAAAAAAATATCCAGCAACACCTTAGATTGGCATAAACTCATAAAAAAACAGCACAATAACTTCTTATGCCTATTCTGATAGTACACAGTTAGCTCCAGCTCTTTCTCTTTTAATCTGTTATTCTTACTGAAGTCTTTGGGTTAATACAAGAAGTCTATTCCTTTACGTTACCAAACTCCCATGCAAATTAGTAGGAGGAAGGGCTAAATAGGACCTAGCCCAGTACTTGAAATGACCTCAGCAGCTCTCAGAACATGCCTCATGGAGAAGGTTATATAGCCTAACTATGCAAAATGCAGGGTTCGGGAAGATGCTCTGTGTCCCCTTGCTCAAAGGCAACAAGAATTGCCAAGAACTGAACACATTTTAAAGTCTCCATCCACTTTTTTTTCCCTCTTAGTATTCATTATCAGACTGTTAAGAAATGGAGAGCTAAGCACATAAATAAAATTCCTCTGGTAATGGTTTAGGAATTTAATCCTTCAACCTTTCATCTTCTGAGCTATCCTTATTCATGCAGGCATCTCTTGGCATGTGAGTTACAGCAGCTCAGGTCCAGGAGGAGTTTGCCCCTTCAAAATGCAACACTTCACACTGAGAAATGACTTACTGGTTTGGCTCTATTTTTTAATACAGATACCCCCAAGTTGCTGTACTTCCCAATCCCACTGATGCTAATGGGTAAAATTCTAAGGTTATAATTTAGTCGTGCTTCAGCTTCCACTAAGATGAATGACGAAAACTTCACACTGCTTTCAGTAAAATACGATCAGTTCAGTTTTACCTCAGGCCTGGCTCATGGAGGCCAGTTTTGCATGGAAGTCAGTGGGACCTGGCTTGAACAAAGATTAAGGACCTCAAGATCCAGTCTAGTATGTTCTGAATCTCTCAGTAACTAACAGGATTAGGTCCATACACATTACGTGGAAAATGATGAGAGAAAATGAAACATATTTCTTTTGACTGATTTGTTTGAGATTTGAAGAAGAGACCTGCTATTTCAGAATAATACAAGAAAGCACATTACAATCCAGTAAAATATGAAGACATACGGAAGAACTCTGTTCATCTGTATATTCATCAAAATAAAACTTATTTGCAACTCATATGTCTATCAGCTGTAGCAGGCAAATAACTTTCAAGATACAGCTCTGGCATTATGAGCTGAAAGGCAATAATATATTCCATCTATTTAATGCAGCAGAGAAGGGCTTATGTACCTCTTCATTTATAAATTTAAATGCATTGTGAGGTTACATGTATAATGAATTTTAAGAAAAGAAGACACCTGCTGCAAACAGGTCTAACAAATCCAAACTTTAATACAATCAGGTTTAAAATGCATTCCTGAGCTTTTCCATTTTTTTCCCAACATGACAGCTTTGAGAAGGCTCTGAGCAAAAGGGGTGCTGCTTCCTTTAAAGTTCACTATTTTATTTTCTCTGACATTTGGAAAAATTTAACTCCATTCTGCTTTTTCTCTTCTTTGTGTTATTTGTTAGACTTTCCTTTTCCTTTCTTGTCTTTCATGTCAGAAAATAGATGAAATTATTTGTCTTGTCACAATAAAAGAATATCTCATACTGTTTTTCTTCCAGTTCTGGTTATCTATTACTTAACTGCAGCCCTGGCTGGTTCTTTGTATTATGGTTTCCATCATGGGAATTAATAAATTAAACAGAACAAAAATGAAATTAGACTTGGCAGGCTTGCAATAGCTAGTGATTTAGGTGCTTCCTCACATCAAATTGAGAGGGAATGTTTCAGCATCCTAGGGGAGACCAAATGAGATGGATAACTTGAAAGAGATTAAAATTTGTTAGGAAGACAGAAAGAATAGGGACCAACTTTGGAAAAAGATCTGAAAGGCAGCAATTTTATTTTCTCAAAATCTCTTTGAGAAAGAAGTAATCATTTGATCTACCCAAAGACCTCTTCTGAAACTTGGCATGCTGAGAAGTATCAAAATACCACATGCTTTCTAACAAGATGATATCATTTCTATCTGAAATTTTCATTTCTAACTCCAAGTAGGACAAAGAAAGCATCAATTTCACTGGTGATATATTAAAAGTGAAATTATCACAGGATTAAAAGCATGAACTCTAATTGATTTTTTGTGCTTTCAGTTTGTAAGTCATGTTTCTTTAAACGCAACCAGGTCAGGCCAGTTCCCTGGAAAGACATGGAGACTGTCCATAGTGTTCCAAATAGGGTTTGCAGAGATATGAAAGGAGACAGTCATAGCAGGGCCAGGAAGCCTGCAAGTAGCATTCAAGCTTTAGAAGTGATGGAAATATCTTACAAAAGACCAGAGGAGATGAAGCAGAGTTTGCCGCAACTCATGATGTCCCCAAGTTCAGAGAACTCCTGGAACGAAGGACTCACCTGGAAAGACACAGCAGTTATGGGAGAGCAGTTCACATTCCCTCTGCATTCTGAGCTGATAATTTTGAACAACTCTACTAAAACATTCTACATTTAATAGACTCAGACTTTTGGAGGAGGGCATTATAAAGAAAACATCCAGGTACAACAACCTCAAACTCCTGACTGATTCAGCATTACCTCACGACATGTCAAGACACAGAACAGAATCATGGATCACCAAGTCTGCTTTTTCTTCCAAGAAAGCAGCAGAGCATGCAATGACTTATTTCACTGTAAGTAAAGAAAAAGCAAGCTTTGGGTCCACGAATTACAATAAGGGAACTGCACTGAATAATTTATAACAAATAATTTCTTTTATTTTGCATCACATTAACAAATAGCCACTTTCTCAAAAAAATCTGTAATTTGAATCTGATAATTTTGTACTTCATCTTCATTTATTTCCTACTTTTTTCAATCCATACTAAAAATTTCAATAGTGTTTCTTACTATCAACTGGTAATATCAAACGGTGTTATTTACACTGCTACTAGTTCACGTAACTGGTAGTTCTGGGGGTTTAAACTGCAGTTCCCCATGAAATCTATGCAGGACTGCTGAACAGGGTGTCTGTCCACAACTCAGTAGCCCGAAGTCACAGCCTGGCATGTTAAAGTTCTGATATAGGTGATTTTGCACTAGAATATCAGGCCTATGAGTGACATATGAGACACATGATACTTTTTTGCAATCTTTATTAGGAAGGTAGTTACCAAGAAATGGCAGGTACTTAGAGTTAGTAACATCCTAGGTGAACTGGGGCAATTATCCCAGCAAGATTTGGCAGAGGGGTCCTGTAATGGCTTTGGTAGATGAGCAGAAAGCATATATTTTATCATACTTTACATGTTCATGCAACATTACTGACATTCTCAAGGAAAAAGCGTATCAAAGGCACAAGACTAAGGGAAAGGAAGAGCAAAAAGTGCACTTAACAGGAACTGTTCAGTTTGCTAAACCTGTTTTCACCTTGTCATGAATTGTAAATTGTCACGTTAATGAAGTAAATTGGAGTCACTTCTACGTAAACCCCCAAATATTAAAAATATAGTTGTTATCAATTCAACAGAAAAGCATTTCTTTATGTTTTGTCTGAAAAAGAAGACTAGTTAAATTGCTAGTGCCAGACAATACTTGTAGTCAAACAGAGTCATATGTTACTGCTCTGTTCCCTGGAATACAGCACAAATGCCTCAAGAAAAAAATCCTAATTGGTTTAAGAAATGTTAAAGTCTTTCTGTGCATTGTTTTGAGGGATATTGCACCTGACGGCAATACCTGAGAGATAAGAACATATAAAATTATACACAGTGTTCGATGGAAAGATCTAGCTAAAGGAAAGAAAAAAAAACCCTAGAGAACATAGCCAACTCAAATATACAAAATTACATCTTGTCACTATATAGATTTTACTTACTAACTAAAATGAAGAACTACTCTTGTCATGAATTATTCCAGTTTTGCAAGCCTTTACTGATTATTCCCACAAGCAGGCCTGTTCATCCCATACAAAACATTTCCTCCTGAACTGACCTGTATTCTCTTATTTTTATAACTAACTGGAGGAAATACAACTGTTGTGATGGTCACACAAAACTAGCCCTCTATTAGACATGATGGCACAGCAATCAAGTAGGATTTATTACTACAATTCACTGTAAGTGGGGATATAATCATTGCCCTTCTTTCTTCACCAGAGCTAAGAAAATTTTTAGGTGACTGGCTATTATTTTCTCTCTGTACACTTTGGTTCCTAAACAAATACAGAGAAGCATGCTGCTTTTCAGATCAGACATTTGTGTTCAAGTATATTCAATCCTAAGTGAATGCAGCTACAAGCCAGATTGAACAATGCTATTTATTTGGCTTTGGAACTGGCCTGCTAGATAACGATCAAGATTTTTCATGGTAAATGTGACTAGTCAATGAGAAAAGTTAAATAAAGATATCTCTGTTAACAAGCAAAATTGGAATAATACATTACAAAGCACACTCAGCTTTTCAGACCCTTCATTATGGAACCTATCTAAGAGGTCATTTGATTAAAGCCGAACAGAAATATCCATATAACTTTGTTTAAAAAGCTCACCAATTTTAACACATTTAATGTTAGCTATGGTTGGCTTCTAGAGCCAGATCTAATAAAAGAGTTTTAGCACCAAGACACCAAAGCTTCAGATTGCTTGCCCTCTAAGATGAGCCCATATCCCTGTTAGGTGCACAGGCATCCTATGCAACACACAGGAGAGCTGAGGCCCTTCAAAATGGAGACAAATCTTCAGAGATGAGAGCTTCCTCTTACCAGAAGGCACTTTGCTGAAGAAAGGAATAAATCTTAAATTTGACCTTTTAGATGTTTTACTAAGAGCTGCATTAGGACACTTCTGTCTGCTTGGCGATAGCTGCAATGGTTGAAAAGTGGTATCCAGACCCTCTATTTTGAAGAGATGAACAGACTGGCACTTTTCTTTTAAAAGATTGACATTACTATTAAGGGTAGCCAGATAACAGTATTTATAGAATCCATATAATTGGATCACTTGCCCAGAGATAACTCTACATGGGGAGATTTTACATGTTGAGTAGTGCTGTTAAAGGTTTATAATTCTGTCCCCTAATTTCACTTAAATTCTATTTTATATCTAGCCCTTAAGGATATCAACTGGGTGAGAAAAAACATCAGAAAATCTTTTTTAAACCCTTTTTTTTCAAACCCAGTCACAGACATTAGTACCTGAAATCCCTTTGCGATAACTGTCTAAACATCAAACTTAATTTTATTTCTTTGTTAATCAAAATGGTCATTTGAGAAATAATGAGCATTCTGAACACTCTCTACAGACTACAGAGGAATTATCCTAAATTTAATGAGCACTGGATAAGTCTACAGAGCATCTTAATTTTAATTTATGAAACTGGTATTTCATTTGTTGACCATTTGTACATGTTTTTTTAAAAAATCATCATAGATATCCAGAATTAATTGATGTGTTCATTAAAACTGTATGCCCACAGGTAAAACTGCAGGCCCATAAACTTCAATGAAAAAGCCATACTTAAAACTCTCCTGCTCGTCAAAAATATTACATGTAAAGTTATTTATTGCAGTTCTGCAAGACTGAAAATCCATTCCTAAATGAAGCTTGCAGTTTTCATAACATTATTTAGTTCAAATACTTAGACAGCATTGTCCTTGATTTTGCCAATTAATAACTAAATAACTAAAGAATTTCCTTTTTTTTTTTTTTTAAAGTAATCTTTCCTACTTGACTTAACATGCTGTTCTTTGCACTCTCAAGGAGAAAAGCATAAAAAAGATTCACATTGAAATAATAAAGTTATATGCTTTTTGTTCATAACTGATTGATCTATAAATCTCTATAATATCAATTTTTCTGCAAAATTTGCTGGGGTGATCAGTCTACAATTAAAGTACCTGTAAATCAACATGTGATGCAAAGCTCCATGTTTCTCATTTGGAAAATAGAGGACTATTTCATATAAAGGTATAATGCCTTAGCTCTCATCATACTCTGTAAGTTTCTTCCAAAACTATTTTCTTTTTAATAATGTGTGAGCAAAATCACAGCCACACTGAAAACCAAAACAAACAAACAACCCCAACAATTGTCCCTTTGACAATTCAGGTGCCTGAATTTCACCTAACATTCTTACATACATTAGCATATTTTGTAATCAGAGATTTTTACTATCACTAGCAAGGAATAGCTTCCTCGAAAAACCCTCTGAAAAATGAAATGACTACTATTTGCATGTTAACAAGCAGAAGCAAATGTGCAAACATTGATGCAAAACATTTCTAACATTCCGTTCCTCCTTTGACAGTCAAATGTCCCAAGGCCATTGGTATAACCCAGTTATCCCCTGGAATTTCCTCCAAATTTACAGTTCTCCCCATAACAACTGAGATTCTCTCAAGTACTTTATTCTCTTTGCCTACTGAAATTATGTTCCACCCACGCTCATAACAAGGACCGTGAAATGATCTTTGGAAATCAATCCCTGAAGTTATGAACACAGTGTCTTCTTTTACCTATAGCATCAATAAGATGAAAATCATGCTGCTGTCTGGTCCTCCAGCACCTAATGTACAATATACCATCACTTCTGATCAGTATTTGTTGTCTGCAATGAATACGTTCATCCACTTGGAAAGCAATGTGTCATATCATGTGATTTGAGATGCTGAAATAAAACTACAGACTTTACAAATTCAGCAAGATTTTGAGATTGAACAAAAAAATGGTAATTTAGTTTTCAAACTGGCAACCGTAGATGGCTTAGGGACAATGTATGGCCAACACACATTCAAGGATGATTAGCTAGCCAGACAAAACCTGGAGGCATTCTATCTTAAATCAAAGGTATTAGCAAATGCTATTGTGGTGATGATTTAGAGATATAAATACTGGCCATATCTTTGCACAAAAAGGTAAGTCTATTCTAAAACTCCCAGTGTTCACTCCTGCATTACATATTGCAGCCCTACCTATACTTCCTTTTTGTAAGTGTGCTCCCTCTCTCAAGGGTAAAGTCTAACATAAAAGTGGGAATTTCCCATTGATAAGTGGGAATACGATGCTTTTGACAAGGAAAAATGTGGAATATGATTTATGAAGAGCTAATACCATTTGAAACAACTCACATCTATCTCACTTAAAGGAGACCCCAAAGGAAATTTAGTAAAGAACAGCCATTAAGTCAATTTGACATTTGCTGTCCTGTATGAAAAAGCATTCCTTGTAAATATTAGATTTTATTAGTATATGAGAACTCATAATAAAAATTAATTTTTTCTTTGAAAAACAACCAACCAACCAGCCACACCACACTGAACAGGTTGGTAATAGTTTTTCATCAAAACAGACAACCGCTATCATTAACTTTTGAAAACACACAGGATAGAAAGTAGTTATTATTTAGCTCTAAATCCCAAAGCATTAAACAGGATGCAACTCCTATTCAGTGTCAGGAGTTGCCTCTGTATTAATTACACTGCTACTGCTGAAAGATCTCACAGAACCTTGCTTTATTTTAAGTCCATGAGGTCTAAGACTATTGTGTTCATCACGTCAGTTTTCAGCAAAGGCAGATGTAAGCCACAGAAATAGATGTTGAATATAAAACTATTCCCAAGTCTTCACTTTTTGCTACTTCAACAGATTTTAGAGAAAGGGGCCAAATATAACACAGGAGTTCAGAGACTTAGATTTTGAGGTTCTAACAAGTCCTTACCATTATGTTTCAGAGGCGATCAAGGACAACACTACCATATATTTTGCAAAGGATAAGATTTCTCTCTTTGAACCTGTGCCACTTAATTCAACCGATTGTTAAAGTTTGTTCAAATTCTAGTTTAGAGGAGCATTACTCTCAGATGATGTTCTCAGAAATGCAAGGTTAGACATATCTGATAAATTAATTCCCTTTGGATGTTACCAACTCCCTTTTCTTGCAGGCATCAGCTCTATTAATTACCAGTGTTTTGCTTTACAATCTGACATTTAAAGCTAGAACTCTGTTAGCTTTATTCACCTGAATTGTGAGACCTATGAACTAGAGTAGAGCTCACTGATTGTGCAGGGTACATACAGCAATGGAAAAAAGGAGGAAAACCATAGAAGAATTTCCAAATACAAACCTCTGAGACAAAAAGGAGACTGGGACAGAAAAGGAGCAATGTTGTTTGCACATCACTGTGTCAAAACTTTTGCATCGGAAACCAGTCTATTATCTATAGAAAAATGAAGGGGGAGACGATAAGCATGGAGAAGACAATTTACAAGTAAACCAAGAACAGTCATTAGTGACTTAGGAGAGGGCAATTTCTGACTGGCTGAGTCATCAGAATGCAGCATTAGAAGGTCCAGAGAGATCTGCTAGCTGTTCTGAATAGTAATAGTTGGCTACAGATCCCACAAAGAAAAGTTCAGTTTTGTTCCCTGGATATTTATTTTCTGTTGTTTCCTGTTTGCTAACGTGTGGACTTCTCTAGGGATTGAGGGACTATGAGCATTTCTTTTAAACAGATTAAATACATGATGCAAGGGATGTAAAAAACATACTGTGCTGTAACTCTCCTAATTTCTGATGAACATTAATACATTTCAAACTTGCAATTAATTTGGTTATATGTAAGACTCTGAAAACATGAAGTTTTTATTTACAGAGATTATATTCTTACCAGGGTGAAATCACGTTATTAAACCAGGCATTGTTGGACATCTGCTAAACCCCAGTAATTTTAGTAATCTAAAGCAGAAGAAAACTATGTACTTTTTTAATATGACAAGATTTTCTGAAAAATCAAGTGTGTTTGCCCTCTTATTACACTGAAACTTTATCAACTCCTTTGGGAATGGCATTTAACATTAACATCTGTTTTGTTGTGCCAGATAACCTGCCTCTGCCTCCCATTGGGTACCTTGTCTGAAGGCCAGCAAATTATCACATGAATACTTCTGCAATTATTTCAAGGCTGTCTTGTACAAAATAGAAGATTTACACAGGTCAAATTAACCAAAGGTTCTTACTTCACTCTGAAAAGTGTCAAACTGTGTGACACTCTATGTCAAACCATAAAGGAGGC
>JAVJGJ010000034.1:5660391-5684212 GCA_035590215.1 Microhierax caerulescens | reverse complement strand
GTTGCTGTTAAACATCTGAAGATGGGAGGACACCAGCTTATTTGGAAAACCACATGGGAGGGTCTCCTGTGGTATTATCATTGGTGCAGGTACCCAAATCCCTTTCGCATGAACTGGGAAAATTCAGCATCATACAAAAATTAGCATGGTAGTGATGCAGCCACTGATAAGAAGTAAAAGCTGAGCTCAGAGTATCAGAGACTGCAGTGGCGTTGGCTTAAATGCAGAAAGGAATTCCATCCTTTCCACAATATATATTTGTGGAAAAAAAATATTGTGGAAGAAAATAAATTCATTTCATAAGCAACAAATTACTGCATAAGCTGCTGATACTGCAAACCCTGCTGGACTCCAAGTCATCACACTCTCCCAAACCAGCAGTCTGCCACCAAGAGCAGCTTCTGCAAGTACCCTGACAATAATTGCATTTGATCTATGTCACCCACTGTACGTTCCTGTGTATTTAGAGAGACAACATTACTCCAGCGCACAGCATACAAAGATGTCATTCTCACATTGCTGTTATTGCTTACCTCCTTCCTTGCACTGGTCGCTGTACAGTACCTGGGGAAAAAAGGCAATCCCTTCTTTAAGTCTGTAGATCCTAAACACTAAGTGTATTTCAGGGGCCATTAACAGGAAAAAGCACAAATAAGTATTTTTTAAATAATGTCCTAAAAGCATCTAGATAGAGTTCAGTGCCTTATGAATCAAGGCAAATACTACAGCTGCTGAGATGCCCTGGGAAGCTGACCTGACACCCCGTGCCAGGCAAGAAACAGACACTGGCGTGCTGCACATGGGGATGGGATGATGGAGCAAGCAGAGTTAGGAAACTCTCATGTTGAGGCTACAGCATAAGTAACTTTTTAGGAAACTCGACTAAATATTTGGACAATTTTCCTGGTTAACAGGGAGAAAACTTCAAGTGCAGCTGTTTCTCTGCGTGGCTACAGAGGCACCCAATGGTGAATACTGGGATTCTAACCAATAACTCAGCTATGGGCAGTTGACCTTTGGTTTCTGTTGCAATGAAATCACACTGAAGTGCTTGGGTTACATATCAGTGCAACATGTAATTCTTCTCTCATTCTGCTTGAATTATTCTCACATATGAAAAACGTTGATCCTAGATGATCATTTTATAGTAATATATCAACGAACAATTAATTTCAAATATTTGAGCACTTCAAGGTCACAATTCATTTGAAAGTCAGGTTCTGATATTCCTTACCAGTATAGGCTGAGTAGCATCTATTCCCTCTAATTTCTAGAAGTTCTACAGATAAAGTGTTAATAAAGCCAGATGAGTTTTGTCCTATGCAAACTGGTTTTCTGGTTTAGGACCTTACACCAATGTTCTGTTTTCCTGGCAAGAGAAAACAGAAGCCTGCTATTCTTCTCTGCAGCCTTAAAGATCTCATTATGTTTTGCCATGGTCTGATGTTAAGTCTGGCAGGTGTTTTGTAGGCAAACGTAAATACAGGTACTAGCCACTGTGGAACACTGGGGTAAGCCTCATGTTCAACAAAACACTAATGTCAATAGCGTGATGGATATGTTTTATACTAAAAACCTATTTCATTTAAACTTCTGTCATTTTAAAAGAGAACATCAGAAAACAGTTTACTATAAGAACAATTTTTTTACCTTTACCGCTTCTCTTTAATGATGTTTCTCTTCTCTGAGAGATTTGCACCAGTCTGACATGGAAGTAAGGAACAAGCACAGAAGAAAGATACACCCAACAGCATGGCCACTTCCCAAAATAATTACTTTCTCAGCATTTCAGTTGCTTACTTTTGCTTCTTCAATGGTGACTTCAAATTGCTGTACATCTTGCTAGGCAGGGTGCTGAACGGAACGATCTTCCTTCTCTCCACCCTCCAGACTTTCAAGAATATGTTGGTTTCTCCAAAGAGGTACTTCAAAGTGACATTTATTGTACCAAACTAATGCACTATAATATAATAAAAGTCGCTCTCCCATCTCCCCGCCTCCCGTGCAGTGCTCCAATAAGGAAGCTTAATCCTGACAAATTTTACCAGCCTTGAAAAAAGACATCAACCTTGACACCGCCCGATTGCTTAAAATAAATATAAAAATAAGAGCTTGTTAACTGTACAAAGGGTGATTAATGTTTTCATAAAACACATACTAAAAGCTAACAGGTTTTGTGTTTTGAGGCTTTTTTAAGCCCCATATGGTACGAGTATTTGTGTGACATTCCCTTTTTATTTGGAAAAATAGTATTATTTTTGGTACTAGGTAAGATTCAGGCTGAATACTCATGTAAAACAGTGTCTGTTTTTTTTTAAATTCTGAATTACTCAAATTACATATTTAACTTTTGAGTTAAATGTTTTCCCCTGCCAACATTGCATGTGGTGCTCATTAGATACTGACCTAAATCCATCTCCTTTCATTTCATTGTAGCATGGCAGATATTGTGATGGTTCTAATCAGCCTTAGTAGAGCTGCCCACCTCAATTCCATTAACGAAAAATCAACACATGCCGACTTACACCCTAAGCTATTGACAGTTTCTGGGTCAAGGAAGCAAAGCCCACAGATATAAAACAGCTGTCGTACCTTAAAAGAAATAATATTATCTAGTTTGTTTCTTTCTCTTTTTTTTTTCTGACCACTGAAAAGTAAAACAATGAAATAGAAATACGACACTAAATAAGCCTGGAACTTCAAATAAACTTATTAAAATAGCAACTGTTCAGCTTCCAGTTTATTTTCTGAGTCTCTCATCATTCAGTTTTGCTTTCAGTTTTGAACGCAAAGCCTTGTTCAGGCTGAGGATAACGAGAAGGCCAAAACATCCCAAGATATTTTTTTCCAATTCTGTCTATCCTAAGAATGACTGATATCAGAACAACCTTCTTTTTTCTAAACACTGCTACCAGGACTGGTTAAATAAGATCAGGGATGAGCTTCTATAAAAGTTATAAATTCATTTGGGGGGGTGGAAATCATGTAAGTTTGGTTTTTGTTTTTTTTTTTTAAAAAAACGTATTACTTAAATAATAGTATTGCGTAAAGCATTTTTAAAAAAGCATTAAAGTTTCAGGGAAAAGAATCAAAATCCCCATATTTTTTCTAAAGCTACCCTTATACGTATTACAAATCCAGCTCCAACATCACAGTCTTTTCAAATAGCATCAAAAAGCACTAATAGGGAAGAAATTATTTAATGAGTCCCTCACTGCTAAAAAAGCATAAGACAGATAAAGAAGTTATATCGCATGAAATGCAATCACAGCAAATACCCACCTCAGAACTTGCTGTTGCTGTTACTTTAGTTAACAGTTAGTTTGTTAAAACATGAATGGTTCAGCAACCAACAGACCAGAAGTTAATTACTAGTAATGATTGGCTTCTTGGGGATTATTGCTTAAATAAATCTCAAAAGTTGTGTGCTGTTAAGTAACTTAGTATTTTCTTAATGTTGGCAGTGAAGTCCAATGGTAGTCATGTTACTTAATGTTAGTCAGCCTTACCATTAATCCTGATCCCCTGAGTTCAACCATTAATTCTAATCCCTTTCATATGCAGAAAGCAAAGTACAAAAGTCCCTGACTCTCTTCAAGTGTTGGAAAAATGTTACCGAATAGCTTGACAGCGGAAAAAGGAAAATCTAGTCTCATACCCGCATTCACACTCACCATAGAAAGCATACATGCCTGAGTGTGAGCATGTCTGTTCAGTGTGTTTGTGCAAAAGCACACTGTGAGCTTGTTTGGAAATCCTCATGTGTGAATTTTCAGAGTCATCATACATTACTGTGACTGTGTGTTTAGTGTTTTGCTTCCAAAACTCAAGGAAGTTATTAAAATTAACTAAATCTAGATCAAAAGATAATATCCACTCTGGGGACCCATAATAATACAGAATTATATCAACACCTAGAATTTCATACATTGCATTTTGATAATTCTTACACTAACAACGTAGTCTCCAGTCAGGCTAATTTCTTGATGCAATAAAGCATCAAAAAGCACCAAGAAACATCAATTACTTAGATTTTTACAGAGGGACCTTTTCTTTCATATGTCAGCCTATAAGACCCTTGCAACAAACCTGAGGTTTCCTCATCTTATTTCCAGTGGCACTAGGAGTCCCGGTTTTCCATCGCATGGATGGTGGGAGGAGTAGCACTGAGCAGATCTGGGAACTACCAGAGAGGCTGGGAGCCTTGGTCAAAGCCACCAACACAAGGGAGTACCCACACATTGCAACATGACAAACAGGGATGTCAGCAAGCAATTCCAGTGGTACTTGGATTCGTCTATTTTTCTATTACACACAAACACACCCCAGCATAACCAATTGCACCATTTCTGCTGAGAAATGGAAGATTTGTGGGACAGTAAGTCCGATCTGTACTTTTAGATATGTGGACATCATAGATTTGCTAGCAGTGACTCTTCAGCTCCTGAGGGGTCTTGTATAAGCTAACAGGATTTCCCAATGGGACAAGGTCATCCCACAAACCCCACTGAGCTATCTGCAGTAAAGGTAGTCTATCCCAGGGCAGGGATGAAGCATAAATAGATTTCTGCTACCTGCTTTAGAAATTAAAAGTGATTTTTAGTCATGAAGAAAACAGTCTTTGTTCAGCAGGCTTTTACTAGGGTAAGCAATGGGTAACATACCAAAAAAAATTACTGAAGTGAAATTCATAAGCTATGAGGTGAACAAGATCACAAAAAAGCAGCCAATCTACAATAAAGCACCACTACTGTGCATGAGGATAATGTGGAAAAAATCAGATGTGCAATGTTTCCAGACAGGCAGCTGCTAATACTTGTATCTACATATGAGTAAACTAAGGCATAGAAAAGTAGCAACCCGCCAGCAGTAGCAAGCTAAGGAACCTATGTATCCCAATGCACAGTTCTCTGATGATTCCGTTCTCTCAGAAACCCCTACAAAGTGTGACAATTCATTAATAAATAATAAATCGTGCAGTGAAAGCCAAAATTTAAGGCCTGAGTTAATTCACAATATATATATATATATATATTTAGAATGGTCGAGGATTTTACATATTCCTGGGGTGAGCATTTGGACTGAAGTTAAAATAAAAAAAAACAACCAAAAAACCACCCAACCAAAAAAACCCTCCAAAAGCCCACACCAAAACCCACACAACCCCTCCTCCAAAAACCTACCACCAACCAGCTGTACTTTGCCTTAAACTTCTCCAAAACCTGCATATTATGAGTTTCTAATGAAATGCATTAAAGTGTTCGACTTACTACGCTTACTACCCCCTTTTTCTATTTCAGGTAATAATTCACTTCAGTCTTAGATCAAATGTATACATGTTAAAAAAACAGAAAGGGATGGATACCTTTTTCTTCATCATGAATTTAATATATAAAGAGAAAATAGAAGTCAAGACATCACTTTCTTATTGCAGTTTTCTTCCTATCTTAGCTGCTAATTGAATTGGTACTTCCTAAGAGTGAATTCTCTGAAGTGTTTAATTTCTCAGAACAGATGAAACAGAGGGTAAAACTCCTGTCACTTGCTTCCAGGTCTTCTAACAAATACTGGTCACTAAATAGATCTCACCTCTATTTCACAGATACAATTTTCAAAGTTCTTTCTTTTTCACCTCCTTAGTTTGTGTTACTGGCAGATAGAATTCTCATTTTCTAAGAATTGTTTTTTTTCATTATGCTCTTCAGAAAAAAGACTATGGATTTAGACATCCTCAATAGTTTTTCCTACAGTTGAGAGTCACAAGATACCTTTAAACAAAATATATGGAGCTATTTCTGCACAGAGCAATTCCATACAAGAAGGAGTTGAGTGGGTACAGTTATCTGAGAGAGCTCTACTGTTATCAGTTGCTTGGGGTTTTTTTATTACAGCAGTGGTGCCTAAGCTCTGACTGTTTTGAAGGCTATTTTCAGGTTTTCCTGCAACCAACTGAATCTTTAGACATGGTATACTTGCTCACACCACTGCTTCCACTTTAAAAATACATGTATATTTTTCCCATTAAAAATTCACTGTTGCTGGTCTGATTTTCAGAAGGGAATGATAAAGCTTGCAAAAGTTTGCCTCAGACTCCCTTACTGCTCAGAAGACAGCAACTTAAATTGATCAAACACTGGAACTTCGGGAGTTACACAGACATCATGGTGACCCTTGCAGGACCCCAAGCTCTAATCTTATTTCTTCATTGCACGCAAATGCTACTCCTGCTTTTAATTAACATATTAAGTCACATTAGTGTCACAGTATGAAAAGGTTGAACAGATTGTCACCTAACAACTCAGTCCTGCGAATGAACACCGATACCAAGTACTATGAAGAAGACACTGCACAATGGGAGCACAAAGCCCAATTACAGATTTATCCTCCTCATCACTCTCCCCTCTGTCCCTCTGTAGCGCTAAGGCAGATAAAATGAGCATATGTGGGCTAGGCTCCATCCCACCTAGGGCTCCATCCCACCCCCAGCCCTCGAACATTGCAAGAGACGCCTGCATTCCTGCAGGCTCACAGTAGGCAATACTGTAAAGCAAATACTGTCAGCAGCTCACTACAATTATTGCACTAATTATTTGTTAGCAGGAATATTAATGTGCCATGTAAAGTCATGGCTGCCCTAGGAAAGTTTAGAAAAGTCTTGCTCAAACATGCATAAGCGACTATGAAAATACAGTAGGTAACTGTCAAAATGACTTTGAATATACTAAAGCATATCTGCTTACTTTCCAGCACAGAAAGAATTTATAGTAATAAGTTTTGGAAAGTAATACAGCCGTGTTGCTAAAAATGCAGAGAAGCTGCTTCAGTTATTACAAAATGGCTAATTTTTACTCATTTGTGACATGGTTTCGAAGACGGGTAACAGCCGCAGTTTCATCCAGCTGCATCCTGACGCTAAAGGCACACTTCTAAGCAGACAAAAGTATAGATTGCTTTCCTTTACAGCACTAAGTACCAGTGTCTTTCCAAGAAATACCCTGAAGGTCATTGGCAATTAAAGCTCCCCAAGGTCCCTTTCACTCCGGGAAGGGTGACTGGCAGACACAAGGTCTCCAGAAGTCAGCCACCATATAGTAACATAGCAAGTAGTAACTGAGCTGCATGAATTAAAGAGGATGTTGAAAGGGCTTCCTACCTGGTACAAGTTGCTACTCCCCCTCACAGCCTGGAACCCTAGGTGCTGGCTCTTCTCCTTAATTGCTGAGGTAACACGAATTTCTTTAGTAAGAAGTGGGGGAAGAAAAAAAAAAAACCATGGAATTTTGAAAAAAAAAAAGAAAAAAGAAAAAAGAAAGAAAGGTGCTATTGGCTGGTGCCTCCTTCTTAAAAAGGTTACTTCAAATGCCTCTCTTGCTCCCTATTTATTTTCTCTCCCTCCCAGAAGAGCAGTTTAGAGGGAGAGTAACGGAGTGTTTATCCTGGCTCTGAGGATGCACGCTTGTGCGATAACTGCCTGCTCCCTGCAGTATAGCTGGCATGATGTGATGTGCATACTAAAGCAGTTTGCATTAGGCAAGGCTTAGCAGAGCCAGCTTCCCAGTCTCCACCTTCTACATCACAGAACAAGCTTGCTTCTTCAAAAACAGTGGGGCTGTAATGACCAGACAATAGGGCTCTGGTTATAGTATGAATGCATTTCCTTTGGAGATAGTATTTAAGGAGAAGCTTATATTTATCTATCACCTTACCTGTGAAACCCCAGAAACAGCTATAAGTGAAAGCACAATACAGTCACACAAATGTGCAAAAATTCCCTATTGTTTGCTGTCATATGACAGATGATACTAAAAGCAAAAACTAATGAGACATCTCCAGTTAGGAAGCATTTATCTGCTGCCATCTATCAAACAAGCAAAGGTGTAAATAAATAAATAAAGCCCCGAGGAACACAGAGGTTTAAGTGTCTACAGGCTCAAAGATAAATGTGTGATATTTATAACACTGTAGTCACGACTGAACAATGGCTACATAGGGAACAAGAATTAGCTCCAAAGTACTACATTTATGATAAATCTGAATAAATGTTAGAGAAGAGCTCAAGCTGTAAAGCCCTGGTTTGGATTTTGAACACTCCACAGCTCAGAAGTGCCTGAATCTGGGGATTTGGCTCTGGCCTATCTGTCTGTATTAGCTACTCATGCACACACTTACAGAAGTATAGAAAATAAATAAAACTATACATGATTACGTGAAAAATCCCATTGCTTTCCCAGGTGCCAGAGCACAGTGGTGACTGCTAGTATGTGAGCTGCTTATACTTTTTGTTGTTTTTAAAAATCAGTGATTCAGTTCTTTGTTACAAAGCATTTTAACAAAATTGCTCATTTCTTGGCTATAGAGGAGAAGGTCAAAACAGATCAAAGCTTTTGGGTCCAGTCTCTCCCTTATGAACAGTGTGGTAGCTGAATGCTTAGATGGGTTTGCATGGCTAATTATTTATGTAAATTAACTTAATTATTGAGCACATTCAGAGAATGCTCCTGCATTTTGTTTTTATTTTCTCACATTTACTTCTCCCCTGAGGGGTAAGGGCAAGGTTCAGTCAATACCACTCTTATTTCCACAGGCAGGTGATGTCACTGCCCACTTCTCAATAGCTTTCCAGTAAGCATAAACCCAGTTAATAATGAGAACAGATGTAAAAACATTTAACATCTTGCATGAATCGCTATCAAAAACACCATATAGAATTATGTCTAAAGTTCCTTTAAATGATATATAGGCAAATACATTTCTAATATATCTATACATTTTGCTTTTTTTAAATGCAAGCCATGACTACGTGGTCAAATGTCTGTCTTTCTGCTATGGTAGACACTGGCTGGTATGTCCATCTTCTCTTGTGGGAAAAGGTGTTCAAAATTTAACTCCTGTTTATAATGCCTGTACTGGCCACCAGTTGCTAGTTTCCCCCACCATAGTAATTGCTCCCTGTTTAAAATAGAAAGAATGGCCAGCATGGTAGGACACCAAGTAAGGATTCTGAAATCCGATTCTAGTTCCTGATTTCTCTGAGGAAAACTGTAGGCAAACTATTATATTTATCCTCTACTGTGGTCCCTTAATTGTGAAATATGAAGGAATACTTAGCTCGGGAGTTTTGTGAGGACAGAAGAATATGTTCATTTGTGATCCTGAGATGTTTAGGTACAGCAATGGTGAAAAGCAAATTGAAAAGCAGCAAGATAGGAAGGATTTCTAGGCTTTCATAGAATGTTAGAAAAAATAATACCAGAATCCTTCACAAGAACAAGCTTATACTAGGATAGAAAGAAAAAAATTTACATACCGCATGGCTCAGCACAAAGATACAACCTTCTCCATGTTTTAAAACAGCACAGGGAACTGCAATTTCAGAACACTAACTTGAAACCTGAAAGTACAAAGGTTTACTCATTTACTAGCTGTTATGAGATGGGGTAAGCAAGTTTCCCTCTTAGACATACTGATTAGGTGTAAAGCTCTACTATTGTTAGTCTTGCTAAACTCTCTGGGTTCCTCCTTTGTGGATGATGTTAGCACTATTAAGAGCACACAGGAGCATCAGGAGTTGCTGGGGACACTTGGCTGCCCAGGCCCAGCTGCCCCAGTGCGTAGGAACTGAACTTCCAGTATATTCAGAGTCATTTTACAGCCACGTATTCTTTGTCTCATATGCAACTTTTCTTGAACACTGTTTTCTCCCTCCATGCTGTTTACCTCCCTGGCATATTTATGAGGGGATCTCTGCTTTGGATGACTGATTTAAGAGAGACTACCTTAATTTTTTTTCTTATGACAAAGGCTCTGAAATCCTGATGTGCATAATAGCCCTTTTCTTCCCCAAGTTCATATCAGGTGGGGTTTTGTTTGTTTGGCTTTGTTTTTATGTGGAGCACAAGTGGCCAGGACTGTGCATGGTGTTCCAGCACACAGCTGAAAAACATTTTGTGTAATTACAATATTAGCATACTTTCTTCTCTATTGGAAATAATTTGTAGTCTTTTGAAAGATTGCATTTGCCTTTTTATGGCTCTATCACTCAGGGAACCATTGTCATCTTAATATCAACTTGTACTCCTAAAGCCTTCCCACTGGATGAGTTTTCACCTTGCAGAAGTTAGTGTTAGGGTTTCTCATATGCATGGATCCGCTTTTCACACTAGTAAATTTTATTTACTTTTATTCACACAGTTCTTATGGGTTTCTGTCTTGTGCATGGTATTCCAACACTCCTGTGTACTGACAGTGCCTCTTTATGTGCAGCAGACTTCATCAGCACAACACCTATACAAGAATCATTCTTGAAAATATATTTTTAATCAGCCCCAGGACTGATTCTTGATGAACTCTACTAGTAAATTTCATTCAGTCTATTATTTCTATATATTATGCAAATGTTCTTCAAACCTGGAAAATGTATTTGGATATAATTTAGATTCAGAACTACCTATTGCACAATATTTCTGCTCAATGGTCTGCTCCAGTGTCACACAGATTAATAACTAACTTTATACCTGGGCATCCACATTAACTCCCCATTCCATTTGAAAGTCTTCACTGAAAATTCTCATAAAAATTCTTGAAACTTCTTTTTAAAGCAAAACAAAATTAACTACACATGACTTCGTGCCACTACTTGAGGGTGGACTATAGGCCTCCTTTAAAGTCTGTATTAAAAATCTGAAGGATTTTGTTAAAGTACTCATACCATCCCTACATCAGAAATTATGCACAAATGTGTGCACACGTACATAGGTGCACAATAAAACATGAAATAATATTCAGAATAGCAAGTACTGAAGCCTTACAGCCTTACAAGATGAAAGATGGCAAAAGAAAAAAAAAAAAGCATTGCTGGATTGTTTCTTCTCTTTTGCTTTGCGCAGCTTTGATATCTATTGAAAGAAGAGGGTTTTAGTACACTCAATTATGAAGCTTAAGAACTCTATTCCAAGTATAGTCCAAATTGATTCAAATATTATCACTGTAGGTATTAATAATATAAGAAGTCAGAAACTGGTGAAATTAATGGCAATGCTTGACCATTTATGTTATGCATTTTTATTAAAGACCTGGCATATCACTTTGAAGATGTCGAGCTCAAACATATATGTGTGTATAAATATGGGGTTTAATTGCTGTAAGATTTTCAGGAGACCACTTCACTATCCACAGTCAGCTAAAGGAGGCTTGGAAATGACGTGTTCTATATATAATTGCTGCCAGGAGTTACTCAAAAGGCTAGCAACAGGAAAAAAATGAAACCGCCTGTAGCCAATTTTAATACAACCTGTTATTCTTCCTATCCCATAACAGACATGAGTTCTGAGTGAAATAGAAGTAACATTTGGCTGGCTAAAAAATCTTTACAGACAACTCTGCCAACAGACATTACACATTAACATTGACAATGTCTGATGTTCATTGTGCAAACACTCTCCTTGTGTTTCAAGTCAGAGCCAAAAGATATTTTATGGTTAACATAAAGGTTAGTGGCAACAGCAGAGGCATATTTTTATGGACAGTAGAGTAAAAGTCTTCCCGTTCCTGAAAAGGCTATTGGGAAACAGCTGGCAGTCACAACCTATGGAGATGTACAGGTATTGAAATAGATGATAAAATATACCTGTCACGCACTTTCCAGGGTGAACACAAAGCACTGTGCCCTATACAATTTTCTAAGCATTAATTATGTCGTCCAACAAAATGTAGCTTGCACTCTCAAAGTCGACTAATAGATTTACAATGTTATTAATTCCCACTGAAATAAAATGGAGGTGGGTGGTTAGTTTCAGGTTTGGTTGTTTTTTTTGGGGGTGGGGGAGAAGAAGAAAAGAAGGGGAAGGAGCCATTCTAAAAATCCTGATTCCTTTGAAACCCAAAGATCACCTGCTCACCCAGACTATCTAAAGCTGAAATCTACACAACCGTATAGGTCAACAGAAACAAAGATTTTTCAAAAGGCATTTTCTACTATACTAGAAAAAAAGGAAGAAAAAGTATATATTAAAAATGAAAATAAAGTCATCGACAAAAAAAATTATAAAAGTTTAATCCAAAAGATTAGATCTAAAATAAAAGGATAGCAGTGTTAGTGTTATCATCTTACATAGCTAGACTTTAATCGTTGCCTACCAAAGCGTGATATATGCACGTTTCAAATATCCTCTTGCTTCTTTCCATATTGCTGTTGGCAGGTGTTCCAGACAAAAAAGGCTCTGTGCTTCTCGGTGTTTAACTTCCAGAAGCCTTATTGCAGAATGGTAATGTCACTGTTCCATGGTGACAAACTTTATTGACAATAATTTCAGTGCGTGATAACCAGAAAAGCTTGACACGTCATTATAAACCAAAATCTGGAAGCGGGGCAAGGACACAAAGCTGATCTCACTCCTCACTTGCTCAGAAGTATGAGATGTTTTCAACAAGGACACAATGTTCTGGCCCACCAAGATAAGTTTGAGACTATTTCTGTTTCAAGCCAATAACTTCTCTTGATATACAGTTCTCTCTCTCTCTCCCAAAAAACAGAAGCAGCAGCAAGCCTTCAAAGACACACTAGAGAAGTCTGCTTAGCAGTTGGCACATGACCAACCTAAAGATTAAAGTGATTGCTATTCATGAATGGAAAAAGGAGATGGGGAAACATACTTTTTGTCTCATACTGAGTTTGCTTTTGCAGTAGGCAAATTATTATGCATCTTCATTAAATACTGTCTATATTGGAAAAGAATGTTCCTGTTCATTACCTGACGGAACTTAAGTGTAAAAACAGCTGAAGGCCAAAAAAAGTTCTCCATACGATTAGCTCTGAATTTCTGTTCTACATAAAGAACATGATTAAAATGAAATTATTATTCACTGTAACCAATATAATTCAGTCCAATTGTTGGAATTAGTATTTTCTCAAACTCTGTTCTAGGAGAATGATCCAGTCTCCTCCTCTGGATATGTATTTTCCCAGGGACACAGAAGAGCAAGGTGCCCAACTCCCATAACCTTTGGACTCAAGACTTTGGGAGATGAGCAGAAAACTTTGCACAGAGTACTACCTTCTTTGATCAAAAAGGTACTTAAACAGTGTTGTCGAGCATTCAAATATTCAAAATAGAAATGAGCATGCTGTGGATTAGAATAGGAGAAGTTGTTTTACAAACTGTGTAGGAGAACAATAAGAAAGATTTAAGCCATCAGAACAAGAGAGCACTTTTTTTCTTCCTGGGAAAGTTAATCTATATTTAATAACAGAGTGCCAGGAGAGGGGCACTCATAACAGGATGAGAAATATTATGGTGTTTCTCTTGTTAAGCAGTAAAATATAGCTATTAAACTGTTAAAACCTCTGTAGTGCTTAAATATGACAGTAGAAAATTGGTCCCAATGAGATGATGTGATCTTATTACAGTCTTTTAGAATAGTGAGTGTGGACAGCAAGACTGGGAACTACAGTATTTTTCAGTGAAATTTCAGGGCATAACCACAATTGTAGTGAATCAATTTTGACTTCCCAGAGAGATTTATGCAGAGATGTACAATCCAGCACATTAATCCCCTCATATGTCCCCAGAGGGGAAACACACTCCTTATTAAATAACTCTTTGTTGGTTTTGGTTTTTTTTTAAAAAAAAAAGTCTCTTCAGACATGTATTTGTCCTCCAAAACCAAAATGAAGAATATGAATAATTGCAGTATTTTTACTGAAATAAAAATAGCAACATCCCCATATACATAATGGTACAGCTACACGTATTATAACTTGAAGGGATGACAGAGGCCAACCAGTTTGCCATTCTGCGTCCACACCTCTGCGGGGCTTTGTGCAGGAAGGCATAGACGTGGCCAGGACACCAGAAATATTGCTTTAGAGACTCGCTCTTGGAGCCATGAACAGCTGGGCAGAATTTGAAGCGGATCTGAAACTGTTCAATGCTGCTCTGGGACCAATGAGGCACAATCAGTCCCTAATTCCCAGGGCAAAAGGGGTGGAGAAGAATAATGTTTTCAAATATTTCAGAAGCACAGAGTTTCCCGGGTTATTCATTTGATTTAAATTATTTATTTTTATACCGGTTTGCATCCTGCAGATTGAAGTATCTTCCCAATATAAAAAAAATCCACACCAACACACACACTCCGCGAAACCTCCAAGTATTTTATTGCCCTCCATATTTATCAGTGATGAGAAGAGATGATAGAATATCTGTAATCTACGAAGCACGCAGACAGCATGCCAACTTTCCTCTTGTGCATCTGCTCAGCCAAAGTACAGCCAAAAGATATTAGCAGACTTTTTCGAAGACAGTAACAGCAGCAGTGAAGTACCAGAATCATTGCAAAAGGGTCACAAAGCTAACTTTTGTCAGGTGATTCGTAGGCAGCGTTTCTAAAATTTCTGTTGTAATTACCTGCAGACTGTTCACACACATACCAGAAACACTCTTCAGACAGGCTTATCATCACTTCTGCATTTTTCTCAAAAATGTATCTTTACAGAAGTACTCACATTTCCTAACAAGTTACCAAAATCCTGCAGCTTTACACTCTATTTGGATTTCCTGTCCTCAGCCATCAAAAATAAAACAAATGTCAACTAATACCATTTCCACTCTAATTTTATAGACCCTGACAGCCTTCAGCAGCTTACTGTCTGCTAATTCCTTTAATAACCTTATTTCTCAGTATCATATGTTATAGTTTATGACTTCCTTTTTAAATCAAGTTGTATCACCCCAGAGGAAACAAAGTGTGTACTCCTAGCAGTGTAGTGAAAACAGCACAGCTGGAGAAAACTAGTATCTAATCATGAGGCATTATTACTTTTCCAGCAATTGTACCACCAGTGGCTCTATAGTGCTTTGCTAAAGCATCAGTCTCCTTTTTTATTTTATTTTAATTAACTCAACTTAGCTCTCATTTTTAATAAGTGCATCAAAACAATATTTATGAAATTAATTACATTTTGGATCTAAGACTCTAGAACTAGCTCTGAATCTTGATTTTTTTTTTTTTTACTCTTTTTTAAAGGCAGAGGGCATATTTCTGCACATTTAACATACACCATTTCCTATGCGATCATTTTGTCAAAGGTATTTTTTCTTCATAGGTAACAGGCTGAAAGCTCCATGTTAGAAGACAGTGACTTAGTCAGGAAAATTTAAACTTTCAGTATAAATGAAAGTTCGCTTTTGGTGCCCTGTGCCAAAGTTGCATCCTGAAAACTCACAGTGGAACTGGTTCAGGACCAAAGTACAATGCATCACAGACTCCATTTGCAGAGCAAACTCAGGCACAGAACAAGAACTAATAAAACCAGTTCAGTTGACTGGTATGATAGTACAGTTCAAATTAATGTGGAATTGTGCTAAAAGGTCTGGGTAAAGCCAGAGGAGGAAATTGTGTTACAGCCCAGAAAGCTCCTCAGGTCCCAGCTGACAGATATTAAATGAACGCTCTCACAAAATCTTCCATTTCAATGACTTGGGTGTGTGTGTGTGTGTGTAAAAAAATAGGGCTTGTAAAAGGACAGACAGGAAGACCACCTGATGTTTTACTCATGTGGACTTGTGCTCTGTAAGTAATTGCAAGCAATTTCTAACCACTTTACTGTATGTTACACTATAGAGGTAGAAGGACCCATATTTTAATTTAGCATTTGAGACAACATAGCTTATTTTTATTCTGAGTGCTTATTTCAGGTTCCTCCCCACATAATATTAGGGTGCCCTTGTGAGAAAGTCCTGACTCAATAGCCTTTGCAAAGATAAGAATTTATAACCCAGATATTATAGAACTCAAAAATACCCGTGTACATTCTCTACATTCAGTAATGTCAAAGTAGGTCATAAAACATGAATAGAAGAAAGAAATTACATTATACTTAAGACTTAATTCAGTATCCCTGGTATCCCAAGTATTTTATTGTTATACTACTGGTCAATTTAAATTTTCCCTCTTTATCTCTTGTCTTTTCACCTTGGTTGATAATTTGAGCATAGAAACACAGATGCAAGATCCAAGTAATGCAAAACTTTTCAGAGAAACTTTGCAAATGTTAGATTTTATTGGGCTAAATTTTGTAAACTAAATATTTGCTTCTCATTCTAGATGAGGGGTGCTTTTAGCTTCCCCACTTGTAAAAAGATCTAGAAAGATATATAGGGATCTAGCCAGTTCTTTCTCAGGTAGAAAAATATAGTAATTCAAATGCTCAGAAAACACTGTGACCATATATTTGGGAATGAGTGGAATGGAGAAGTTTGTTTAAGCATACTGGATTTAACATTGTATCTTTTCATACTGTGTTTTCTCTTGTGGCCCTCCTACCTGAAAGGCCTCAGTATCATCATAGAATTAATATTATGAGGAAACTCTATTTGACTTTATTGAAGAAAAATAAATTTTAATCTATATAATCTAAATCAGCCTCTCTGCTCCTTGTTTTCATTTCAGAACAAAATGAAAACAAATTCTCATGGGTAAAGAATTATTATCTGTAGAGGAGAATAATATGAGATGATTCAACAGGAGGGAGACTGACAGTAGCAGACACCTCAAGTACTCTTTCAGGAACCTAGCATAACTAAAAGTATTTTGAAATGTTTTAAAAAATAAGCACAGCTTTTTGTTTGGTTGGTTTAAAACAGAATTAAAGTTGTACACGGCCCAATAGATGGAGAATAAATCAATGAAGAGATCACACGAACTACTAATATTGGGGAAGCGATAGCAAAACAGCCAATCTGTTTGACTAGCAAGAAGATTCAACTCCTTTTATTCACCACAGATATCATTATTATTTGTAGGAAAGTCTGGAGAATAGGGCCTTGGTAAGGCCTGGCACCACAGCCCAGTGCCACCCATCAGAGGTACTCAAGCCAGCACTGCCATCACGAATGCTGTGCAGGTTGAATAGGTGACTTGCAGTAATTCACAAATAAGAGACATCACGTACCTTAAATATACTCTCAGAAGCAGCTCAAATTTACAGGTGAAGCCCACCTTCCCATTTCATTGCACAATGGCCAAACACTCAGGGGAAAGAGCAAAGACACAAAACTGTAGTCCTTTGGGCACAAAAGGTTTGTCACACCCTTCTGTATCATAACTGGAAAAGCACACATCACAACACAGGGAATAAAGAATCCTTTTTCATGGTCTGTCTTCCCCCTGTGCAGGGGTAGCTATGTTTAGAGCACAAAAATGTATGCATAGACCTAAAGCTAAGACCTACGAGGAAAGGTCTCCAGCAGTAATGGGATCAGTCTGTCCCTCTTAGCAAGAGCAGGACCTCTAGGTACAAAACATTCCACCACGACCCCGGCTTCATTTTTGAGTCTCAGCACCACCTGACCCACTGCACTCTACTCCGCACAGGGCTTGGGCCTTCCTTAACCAAGGAGACGAGTAGTGACCCTGTTTGTTACTCTGAGGTCAAGGTGGCAGGGCAGTGCTGGAGTACTTACCTAGACTCTCACCTCTTTCCAGGGCACCTGTTCAACCTTCTTTTTTTGTTGCAGTCAGTACATTTGTGATCTGTATCAAAATGTTTGATTAATTTGGAGTGCATATCTGTAGTTTTGACAGAGTTGCCATCCCCAGAGAATTAGAAGATGGAAAACACTTATTTTAAAAAGGCTGTAACTTTCATTCAAACAGAATGCTGAATTTATGTAGTCTGTTTTGGTGGGCTTTTATGTTTGGTTTCTATAACCCTCTGACAAATGGAGGTGTTTGCAGAAAGTACTGAAACAGTAAACACGGAGACTTTGATGCAAACAGCCCCCACTGCCATAGGAAGGGTGCTAAAGGAGGCCTGTATTCAGTCACAGCATAAAGCTATATGGCTTGGTTAACCCTTCCCCCAAATTAAGAGAGGTGATAGCTTCTCTTTATCAAAAGAAAACCCAAAAAGATTACAAAAAAAAAGAAAAAGAAAAAACTGAGACAGATCAGCTGGCCCAGCAGAAGACATGGGACCATAACACTCCGGCCCTTGCTCTATCATGAATAGTGTGAACAGCATTGGGTGCTCTTTCAGACACCTTTCATCCTCTCCCCGCCTCTGGCTACCACAGAATATGTTGTGATTTTCCCACATAAACAATAGCTCATACCTCAGAATTCCAACCAAGTTTTGTAAAATGCCCAGGAGGCACCTCTCAGGAGGTGGGAGGAAACATAAGCTACGCAGAAGTGTATTTCTCCCTGCTGCATAAAAGCGGGCTAGCGGTGCCTGCCAATGGAAAGAAATCCTAAATGGCTTGGAAGTAATGATTCTAAACATTTAATTTACACTTGCTGTTTCTCTTCCTAATTCTGCCTTTCAGTGAAATGGTGTTTATCCTTTCTTTATTGTTAGTATGCAAATGCTGCCTCCATTTCCTCAAATAGCCATGTCATTGTTGTACTGTAAGATACTGTACATTAATGCTAAATGGAGGTTTATGGACTACTGCAAAATAAACAGATCTGTGTCCTCAGCCTAGCATGCCATGCTACAGGCCTTGTGCACAACAAACAGGTGACACTATCAACGTGACATTTTTCCATCATACTGTAGTGGGGGCTTTTCTCATCAGATGCTTGGGAATATGTGAAACTAATGTAGGGAGAGAATTTACAGAAGGCACACGTTGATTTTGAAATCTGCCCGATTTCTGTGCAAGTTGCCTAGAAAAATGCTGCATAATTCTAAGCTGAGAGGCAGTCCCAAAGTAAAGCTTTTGTTTGCAGCCTGAAACTTCATGCATAAAGGACTCAGCAACAGCTTATCATGCAAATGAGTATCTAGCATTAAAGGAAATTAGTGTGGAAGCCAGGCGTGCTTAGCGAATAGACCTAGAATGTTTTGTCCTTTCTTGCTAGATGTGTGGCAATTACTGAGATACTAACAAATCTCCCTTTTTTCCGTATCAACACACACACAAAAGACACTAAACCTCTATGTTATTATGCAGCAAATACCGTATGGAATATATTCCACTTGGATTCACTTTGATGAACTATATGTACTTCAGACCTGACTAAAATATCCCCATCAGACTTTCAAAATTTTATCAATGCAACAAAATGGGAAGAAAAAAAAATAAGCTATTTAAATACTAGAATTGCATTAGATTTGTTCATTTAAGTGCTTATTTCCTTCCACGTCTGACAACAGCTGTGCAGAAAATGTCTCTGAGTTTGTCTAAGAGACTGGGAATGCTTTACGAGAGCTGCATCCTTCTTGAATGAACTTATTTATTTGCACTTGAATAATGTGCAGAGGTACAGCCATGGGATCAGAAGTTGTCTGTCCCTGCTGTCGAATAAACCAGTAACATCAACAGAAAAAGATAGCTTCTTTCCTCAGGAGAGGTCATACAATAGACAACACATGGAGACAGAAAAAACAAAGGGAGCACCAAAACCTCAGAGAACATACTTCTCAGCAGGGGAGACAACATTGATACTAAATCACCCACTGCCTCCTTGTCAAGCCTTTGCAGGCTTTCTAGCACAGGAGATCTCCAAGGGGACTCTGAAGCAGGATGCTTGCAGATGTTTACAAAGAGCTCCTCTTATGTGAGCAAAGCAACAGGGGGAAAAATGTGACAGGCTTGTTTGGAAGCACACCCAGGCAAATGCAGGACTGCAGAATAAACCTCCTCTTGTATACCCGACTCGGAGATCACGGATAATCAAGAGCTATAACTGTTCTTGGAATTCTGGCGTCTCAGAGTAAAACTTAACAGACCCTTCCTCACACCAATAATTATCAGAATTGCCATGTTTTTTATCATAAACACAGTGTTTCTCCAGAGGGGCAGAAACACGATGCAAGAAGGAGGAGGATTTGCCAAGTGTCTATGTGGTGAGCAGCTCTACTACTCCAGGGTAGTGCAAGTAGTACATTCTGCCAGTTCCCCAACCCAAATTTAGATAGCAAAAAGCATTAGCAAAACAGAAGATTATCCATCAGCTATTACAAACCAAGAATTGCAACAGCTGAATTTGTGTGCATGTACCAAGAGAGGGGGAGAATGTGCCTGGTGAGAATAATCAATATTATTAAGGGTTGTGCTCGTTCTGAGATTCATCCCTTTTATACCACCTAAGTGGCTCAAAGGGGCCTTAATCCAGCCACAAATTGCCAGTAGAGAATGCCCTGTGAATGAAAACCACTGCAGCATTTGTGCTGGGCCTCAATCCTACAAACACCACAAGATACAACACACACCAGTATGAGAGCTCTCTCCAGCCTTCTCTCCTGTCCTTCTGAGTGGTTGGGAACTACCCTTGAACTTTTTCAGAGGACATAGCAAGAAGACCTTGATGCCCTCAAGTTCTTGCACATCCTGGAAAGCCAGGCACTGCCCGCCCGACGGGGCAAGGCTGGGTCCCAGCCTGGCACTGATCTGCAGGTGTTTCAAACTCTGTGGAACCACATGCCTATGTGATTTCATCGTCTTCCCACCCCCCACCTTTCCCCTCTCCATGGAATTCGTAGCTGTTTAAGACCACGCAAAACAATGCTCTTGAGATGAAGAAAGAGATACTGCTACAACTCTTCTTAATCTTTCTAGGAAGGAAAACAGGAAAATGGGAAATGCCTTGCCAGATCCGAACAGTGGTCGGTTCTCAGCACCTTAACTCCAGCTGTGGTCATGGTGCCCAAAGATCTCACTCTTTGTGGGCTGTACACATTACATACACCCACAGTCTGCACACTGTTGGCTCAGTGCTGGTTTGTGCGTTCATAGCACATTTCTGCAGCAACAACTTATGGCCAACTATGAAAAACATGGCTAGCAGATATAAGCGTAATTACTTGGGCTTCCAACTTCATCGTTACACGCCTGAGAGGTAGTTAAAGGGTAATAGCATGTTTTCTCCTCCAATTCCAGACTTGTACCTTAACAGAAGATCAGTTGTCCTTTGATGGAAGGTGGGGGTAAAGTATTAGGAAAAAATAATCAAAAAATCCTCAGGTAACAGGTCTCTGTACAGAAACCAAGAACAGCACCACATTTACAGCTAGAGAACTCTATAATAAGCTCAAATTCTGGAGTAATAAACTTGTCAATGTTTCATTCTTTAATTTCTTTAAAAGTCTTTTAGAACTGCTTTATACAAAATCCCAATTTTAACCCCATATGAAGATAATGCTGTTGACCTATAGCCAGGATTTATCCTATCAGCTTTTGCTATACTATGTGTGTTCTGTGTATATTACTTCCCCAAACTGCAAATACCTCTTTGCACTTAAGAAATGGCTCCTGGCAGTTGTCCAGCTTATTTCTATGTCTATGCTCCATCAAAGCTCAATTACCCTGAAAACTTCAATAAATGTTACCAGGATCTCTGCCACAGTTCTTAGAGGACATGCAAGAAGATTGGTTTTTAAGTAATGTTATTGCAGTGATAAGAAGTAACTACAAAGTTACATATTTCTCAGAGTTGGGGGGGGAAAGCAAAAAAAAAAATATCCAGGTAGGAAAATGTATTAAAAGTGGAATTTTAAGTGCATCTTATAATGACGGTCATTGTTTTTCTACACGTATTCTCTGTACTTATTTCTGAAAGTATTTACCTTTTTTTGGTTGTTCATCAGCCACATTTTAGGTACTTTATAGTTCTACAAATCATTTTCTGTCCTATGAATGTTTAAGCAGGAGAAGACTGAATGTGATATTAGTGCAGTTTATTAAAACAAACAAAAAAAAAGGAGAATAAGTACAAAACAGTAAAATGGAATAACATGGAAGCAGTGAAAAGTGCTATACAAAGGTAGTTTTGCAGGAATATTCAGTATTCGGTGAAGGTTAGTTTGCACTAACACTGAAGGCATGGAAGTTGATTTTTTTTTTTTTTTTTTTTTTGCAAACACATCTGACCAAACCACAGCAGTTTTGGAGACATCACAATAAGTTGCCTAACACTCACATTCGGTGCAGAGAGGCAGTGAAGGTCTGGAGCACACAACATGGCAGACCATCACATATGAACAGCCAGTCTGTGAGAGATGTACAGTCAAAATCACAAGAATTGAACTGCAAGGGACACACCTGCTGGAAATCCCTAATGCATTCTTCCCCAAGCACAGCTATGTAACCAATTATATACTTTGGTTGTAAAAATTAGAGATGGACATGTTTTTTCCTCTAGTTCTATTACAGACAAACTACAAGGGAGTGGTGGCTGTGAGGGAGTGGAGCAGAGACTCTGCAGGAATAGCTGAGGCTCTGCAGGAATAGCTGAGGCTCCACAGGAAGCACTTAGTGCTGCTGAGGCTTCACAAACGATAACAAAAGCATTGTTCTCCAATGAACATACCGATAGAACGAGCTTTTTAATGACCAGACCGATATGAACAGGATCCCATGTGAATATACATTAAAACATTTTGTATTTTCATTTTTCAGCTGTTCAGTTATCACTGAGCTAATTACGGAAAAGCTTGCCAAGCTTCATGCTAACTCTACAATCTGTATTTTTGCATCATCCAAAGTGAGAAAAAATTAACTTGTTTCCAAACAGAAACTCACATGTAAAGAGTGCTAACATTGTAAGTTACTGACACACCATAAAACCCAACTTATTTTCTATATAAAGTGTACACTGAATCAAACTACCTGCTCTGAAAACCTCTTTAACCATGAGAAAATTGATATTCAAACTCAGACATTGATCCACAAACCAACAGGATGGCTCAGTGGTGTAAAAAGTCTTAGACAATTGCCATATCCTAAACAAGGTAATGTGCCTAGGGCTAACCATTCATTTGAATGATTTAAGTACCACGACTGTGGCAGCTAGCCTCATCATGGATGAGGAATCTGCCCCGGAACTGTATTGGATGCCAAAATCCATGCACACACTACCTTTCCCCCCATGCCACTCATATTTTGCCTTTGTACATTTTTGCAGTTCAAAGAGACCAAAAGTAATGCCTAGTGTGGATTTGGATAAGCCCTCTTTTGGAAATTTATAAATAAAAGCCTAATATATAAGGTTTAAATTTTGTAGTCTGAAACATTTTCTTGTCTCAGAACAAACGTGGCTGTAAATCCTACACAGGATAATACTGCATATTCCACAGCTGAAGATTTCCACAAACCCCAAAGGTTGTGACATCTGCCAGATTATAGATGCAGGACAGGACATTTTGTAATAACATGTGTTTTTTAACAGTGCAGGACTGAAATTCACTGTGCACACATGCTGAACAGAGTGGGTTTGGGTTTTGTTGGGTTGGGGTTTTTTTTGTTTGTTTGTTTTTGGGGTTGTGGTTTGGTGGGTTTGTGGGTTTTTTGGTTGGTTTGGTTTTGGGTTTTGGTTTTGGGGTTTTTTTTTTCCCCAATCAGAAAGAAGCTAGATCTCCTTTAAAATACAGATTTTAAGCTATTCTTCATATTTGGTCTCCTAAAATTCAAGCTTTTAAAAATCCTAAAATTCAGTCAAATGAGTCATCCAGCCCTGAGGACACTAATAGCTCTTATTGACCCTGACCACCCTCACCTGACACCCCCACCCAGTCCTGCCCAGGGCCACCAGCCCTTGCCATGTCTTGTGGTGTTGCTGGACCTTGTTGGCAGCACCTGGTTCTGCCACCCACCTACGTGGCCTCATCCTGTCCCATCCCCGTGGGACAGCACCCACGCCTGCTGCTCCATGGCAAGGAAGAGACCAAGTGAGGCTGAAGTGTGACTTCGTGAGTCACCCACAGCAAAAGGACCAGCTTCACGCCCCTTCAACTTGCTTGAATGTGGGACAGATGACCCAGCACCCAGTCAGTTCAGGACATCCTTGCAAGCTCAGTGCTAGAAGTTTAAATAGAGCT
>JAVJGJ010000034.1:5586528-5616385 GCA_035590215.1 Microhierax caerulescens | reverse complement strand
ACACCTCACAACTACTGGTGATGCAGACACCACATGTATATGCATATGTATATGCATACACATACTGAGTGATGTATTCTGCTGAGGCACTCATGAGTTATTTTAATGGCTTGAAACATATGTAACCGAGAAGAGAATTTTAGTCCCTTTTATTGATTATTCATAACAAAATAGCATGAGCTTAGGAAAATGTAGCTCAGTAATTGTTGTGTGAACCATGATTACTGTTGCTGGTCAGAAGATAAGAGGAAAAAAAAAAATAAAGAGGCACTTCTGGTCTCTGCAGATTAACTGTGCAAGCACAGCAGACACTTGTCCTAAGTTTTCTGGAATGATTTTAGACACAGAATCTGTCAGACATCTAATAAAAAGCTACCCAAAAGAAAAGCGAGGTGAATGATCACTACCAGTACAACTCTAGCATCAAAAGCAATCAAATGGATGAGGCTTTTAACACAGCCTTTCAATTCTGAAATTATTGTTTTTAAAGTTTACATTTATATGGTTTCCTTGACAATTCTCTGTTTGGCTAGCCATAACACCGCTTTGTTTTCTTAATTACTTCTGTAATTCATTTGCCAAAAACATGTTGCAGCAGAGATGCTGCTTCAAGGTGACAAGCATCTCAAGATGCCTGGAAATGCATTTTACAACACTCACAACTGAGATCAAACAATAGGTTGTGTCAAACAGCATTAAACAGGTGTGGGAGGGTCACTTCTCAACTTTCAGTTTTTGACATATTGTCTCAAATTGCTCATTTTTTGTCCTTGTTTGTACTCTGCTGTCATTAGAATGCTATGGAAAGAGTCAGTCTTTGTCACTACAGCTATTTTATTTCATTATTTCACATTCTGTAGCTATTTGAGGCAAGCTGTTGAGACCAGTAGCCCTATATAGCATCCAGCTAAATTCCACACATCATGAAGTTATTTATAATTTTTTAGAACAGGGTCAATTCAACAACAGAGTGCGAAGGGATGATTCAGGTTCACTGACTTTTACCAACCAGAATGTACATTTCATATCTGTGTTTGGTGCATCTTGGCTTCTAGTGCACCCTTGAACTTGCCTGAATTGCACTGTTTTAAATCAACTACAAAATCAATAAAACAAAAAAATCTAGTAAAAATTTTTAAGAATTTTAAACACATTAACTGTCATTATCCATAAAGCACACGACAGCATTTATGTTCCCAAATTTGTGGCTGTGCAAGTACTTTCAACACAACGGTGATACATCTGTGCCCTCAAAAGCAGAGGTCCATGACTTCAGGAGCTGCAAAATGAAGGGGGCTGACAGTTCTTTTCATGAAGAGCTTAAAACTAAATTTAAGGCAAAACTCATATTGAAAGTGCATGCAAGGAATGCGGGTTGCTCAGGCAGTTTTATGTAAATGTATTAGGACATTAGGTTGCTTAAATACACTCATATAGATACTTCACCAGGAAGAATAATGCTTTCACAGATGTTGCCACGAGAATGTTTCTCATACAGATGACCTTGACTCTATTTTTTCTAGAAAATTAATTAATTAAAACCCAATCACAGAAGTGTTACAGGAATATAGAAACAGAAATGCTGGAGAGTTAGTGACTTCTTTTTTATTATTATTTACTTCTAAAGTTGGTTTTGGTGTTTTTTCCTGTATTTTCTCACCTGTAAGAAACAGCAAATATCTAAAAGATTTGGGGATCTGTTTGGTTGCACAGGAATGACACAGAATCCCTTTCAATAATTTGTGAGAAATTTGGCAAGAGTTACTGAGCCGTATGATTTAGAAGCCACCGTTAAGCAGTCAGTACAGCAGGGCTTATGTACCCTGGGCTTTCATTTCTAGTTCTGACTCCAGCAGGTCATCTACTCCCTTCACATGCTGTTGTTATATATGTGGCTATATATGTACACACACATATTTTTATTTTTTATTTTACATTTACTACAATTTAATTTATTTATTCCTGTGTCTTTAGTAAAAAGTTAAAAGTAAAACCTTGTGGGGATGCTTAATGCTTTTTGTTGAACACATAAAAATACTCTTGCTCTTCTGATAATATATGTGCTAGATTTTTCTCAGTTAGCAAATGAAAAACAAAAACTTACATAGAACTTTTCACTTTTCATCCTTTGGTTAGATTTAAATATAATCCTCAGTACTTTCTCTGTTTTCTTTGCTGCTACGTTCCTTATAAAACAGCCATAACATTTTTGAGGGTAGAATATTTAATTTTTCTTCTAAGTCAAAATACAGAAGTAGATTACATCTGCATGTTAGGAAACAATCAGAATTTTCACAAAATTTCCTTTTTACTGAATTTTGTTCTTGGTCTTTTCCTTGAGAGACATTAAGATTTTGCCAGCTGAAAATGTATATTGCAATAGTATTTGCAGCTGGTCATCACTTCAGCACAGACCCTGGCTGAGCTGAATTCAAACACGAGCAATGAGCGGCTTTAATGTACTTTTGGCACCCCTAACTGAATATTGCCTCTAAAGTTTTATAATTCTCTACAAGTGCCTAGTGTGTGGCAGGAAATTCATGTCCATTAATGTTCTGTCTGATGCACTAACAATAGTGGCCTTAGAAATGTTGAGGAGATGAGAATCACTAAGTGTCAAGTATAATATGACACATACAAAATAAAGGGAAAAGAAGTCATACCACCTCAACAGAAAAACATGTATAATTTATTATTACAAGATACCCGTTCTATGAAAAGCTATGGACTGCTTTCATTATTCCAGTAATGTAATCATTACATGTCTTTAACTTAAATTTTGGACTTCTACCAGAATTTTAAAAAATGTTTTTATAGGAGGTTCAGGAAAACAAAACAAAACAAAAATCACGTTGCATCCTATTTTGCTACAGAACAAAGAAAAGAAATTCTCTAGTCACATCTTCGCTTAAATGCCTTTGTCCTTGCAGCCCAGGCTTAAGAAGGTTGTGCTTGTTCTTTGTACCATGATGGCCCGAATGTGGGCTTCACTCGGAGCACGTGACTCCCAGCTGGATTTAGCAAAAGTGAGGGAGGCTTGAGTTAGAGAGAGGACTCAGGGTTTGGGACAACCTTATGGTGACACCAAGTTTGGGCAGAACATGCCCTGAACCAAACCCACTTTCTTCCTGATGTTACAGCACTGACCGAGCAATAGTGCCCTGCCCCCCAGCACCGGCTGTGGAGTGTTATGGTCACTTGTGCTAATGGCTGAGAAATATTCTTAAGAAAGTGAACATAAACCTGAATCCGACTGAATCCATTACTTCTGCATGAAACATGGCGACTACATACACCCTGTTACCTCTTCCACCCAAAGCAGCAAGTTATTAATAGCTGTAAGAAACAGCACTTATTGTATGTAACTTGGCTCCAAAGCTCTCAGCACAAAGATTTTACCCTCCATACTGTTTAAATATAGATAAGTGGTTTTTCAAAAATGATAGAATGATTAATTTCTTTGTTATTGATAAAATACTCATAAAGGTCGCAGATGCAGCATTTTATAGATGATAAATATTCCCAACAGGAAAATCCATGGACAAAAAGCTACTCTGACCTTTTATCCGTCACAAAATGACTTCTCAGGCAGTAACAGCCCCATTTTGTTTTGATGGTTTTTGGTTTATTCTCCCATGAACTTCAAGGATGTCTTTTATTAGTCATTCTAGGAAAAAAAATAAAAGAAAAAAAAGAAAGAAAAAGAAAAAAAACAAACCAAAAACACCCACTCAGCAACATTACTAGTAAAATTCAGCAAGAGACTTCAGATAATTCTTGGAGCAGAAAAGCACAGTGCTATTCATGAAGAGAATTGATGAAATCAGGATGTCCTTCACAAGATTATTGCTTCATTAATTGTACTGCCAATGTTCTTGTATTCTTTGTGGTATAGTCAAGACGTGTACCTATTCAAAGTGTTTCTCTGCATTCACATTCATACATTTAACATTCACACAGTCACGTGCATGCACCCCAACAATACCTACACAGATACATACTACTTGCATGGAAACAAAGGGAAGAACACAATATTAAAAAAAAATCTTACTCATTTTAAGCCAAACTCAGAGCATTGAAAGCACTCAAAACAGATTTTCAATGGTTTGAATTTGACAGCAGGTGAAGGCATTGCAGATGAGTGCTGACAGTGCTGGTTTATTACACCACACCGTCAGGTGTGCTTATATGCATGGTATAATTTAAAATAAAAGCTTGGAAGTACTCAGGAGTGCTTTAAAATGTTAATGATCTTTTGTATCAGAGAAGCACCACTAGTGACTTTAAATCCAACCACACATACTCTAAGTATTGTTAATACTAGTCCAGAAACACACAAAATTACGTAAATTAGTTTTCCCATCGATAACAAGACTGCAGCGTTATGGTCCAGGATCTCAGGACACTCCCATTATGAAATGTAGAAATTAATAAAGACCTCATCCAAAGCCCAGGTGGGGTTATTGCTGTAGAAGAACAGAAGCCCGGCCCAGGTGACTTCACTCCGTGACCTTGCAGTGTCCCAAGCTGTGAAACAGGGTTCACAGCACATGCAGTCCTAGGCAGGGAGAACTGATTTGGAAGGAATAGTTCTAGATCAGCTTGCACTTTCATTGTCCTTTTTCTTTCAAGATGAAAACTAACTCTCAGGCTAATTAGTATCAGGAGTCATTGGACACACTTAGGTTTTCCCGTGAAATTTTAACGCTGATACTTTGTCTGAGCATTAGGCAAAGACCAAAGACTTCTCCCCACACCAAGGCAGCACGGCGGGGTGCAATCCAGTTTCCATCTGTCTCTGGCACTGAATGAGTGTCCAGCTCTGTGTCCCCTCTTTGCTTCCTGCACAACATGGGTGGTGGTGTGTTTTACACACTGATTTGGGCCCTAAGAGACTATAGCATCACAGATTATAAACACCAAGGTGAAAAGAAGGCAGCAATTTCCCCAGAGGCATTACAGCCCGAGATAAGGTTGCTTTGAATGCAGTGATTTTTGCCTACTACATTACAGTGGAAACATCTTTTAATACATATCCTTTGGGTCCTATATTCCTGTAACAGCTTTATTTCTTTAACAGAATTAAGTGCTCAGTCTTACTAAGCAATCACATACAAATTAAAAAGGCCTAATAATCATTATTTTTGACTGACTGGCAAGGGTTATATAACTGATTTATTCATTATTAGTTACAGCTTACATATGTCTTCACTATAAATACTGGTTCCAATACTGGTTACATTTGTGATTAAAATACATTATTTAAATGGACTCAGAATCTCATACCAAACCCTGTGCTCACACATGTCAATCACTTGCATTTCTTAAGTGAAAGCTACAAACATGAATAAGAATACAGATCTAGATTGTGCTTCTCTTTCATGTTTTATTTATGCAGACTTGTAGTTATTTGATATTAAAAGTATTGTTGACACATTTATTTATAGCTATTCTATTTATAATTTATTTGTATAAAGGATGTTGTTATAGCATCCTCTAATGCCAGGGCAAGCTTCTGGAGCATTGGGATTGCTGTCACTGAAAGCGATGGTTTATTTGGGTTCTCCATGTGTGAATTCCCTTCCCATCAGTGTACACATTCACTTGGAAGACATTTGTGGATTCTTCAAGCTTCACTTTCAATTTTCCACTCAAAGAGCAGCAATGCAAAGCATCCACAAATGAAATGAAAAAAACCAAACCAAAACAAAACAAAACCCACACCACCACCACATCACAACCAGGATGAAAGTGATAAAATTGAACCATAGAGAAATATGAGCCCACAGAGAGCACTCCAGACCCTCTGGGTTGAGGAATGGAAATAAGCAAAGCAGCTGGCTGTGTCAGAAAAGTTACTTTAATCTCTCATCTTGTTTCATCCCAGGCAGCTATAACAAGATTTTCTAGTGAGACTGTGGGGTAATATGTATTGACAACCCTGTAGAGGCTGAGAGTCCTATCAGAAGCCCCTAAATATCAGGATATAGATACAATGTGTTTATTAAGAATTGGACACAGTTTGGGAAAGAGCAGCTGGAGGGTTCCCCCATACCAAAATGCCTGCCCAGGGTGTGAGTCAGAGCTGTGCACCCCACAAAAGCTCACAGGGGGATCAGCACAGATCAATTGTGCCATCTACCCTGCTGTGCCCACTGCTAAGGTTGGAAATAGAGCAGCTCTGGGCAGATTTCTGCCAGGTGCTTGCGTGCCGCTGTACACTTGATGTGCTTTAGCACTCACTGCACTAACACGTCTGGGTCTCTTGAGATTATCTGAGGCTGGAAATCCGCTCTTTAGAGAGGAAAAGTACTGAGACAACACAGAAATGATACCACTTTATACATGGTAAGTGTATTCCTTACGATGGAGGAGAATACATTTTTGTTGGAGCCTGAAACCTCAGTGAGATTCTGCCCAGAGCTGCGCATCCCCCATCGGTGCACAGAGGCTGGGGTGGTGGGGGGGTCAGGGCTGGGGGTCTGCACGCACACTGCCACTAAAGAGGGAGTGCAGGCAGCAAAATGCGAGCAGAGACGCCTCCAGGACAGCTGAGAGCTATGCAATACACTCCTTTTCAAGGCAATTTTCTTGTCAGATCTGCTGAGCAACAGATCAGTGTTTAACGTTCTCCTCACCTGCAGGGTCCCCGTGGTAGCTGGTGCCCAGCCAGCTCCCTCCAGGCAGTGGCGGAAAGGCAGAGGGGAGCAACGCTGTGAGGCACAGCCAAATCAAAGTGGATCCAAGTTGTTGATAGTTTCAATAATAGATTACAGCCACAAATAGAGCATGGCAGACTTTCAATAAAACTGAAAGAAGTTTGTACACCTCCAGTTTTACCCAATTCATTTTTCTGCATAACAGGTTTCTGGATCCAGCCTCATCATGCCAGACAATGCTGTCTCCACAACCCTCCAAACACCCCTCTGCACCCATTGCTGAAGGAATCAAAAGCAAAGCTACCGCTTTCTTCAAAGCATCAAGATAAGGAAGCTTGCAGACATATTTTTGTAAGCTGCAGGCAGTTGAACTGAGGTTAGAGGGAGGAGGATGCGCTCATTCTGCTCTGCAGATTATTCAGAGGCTTGTCATTAGCACTCTCTGAAAAAGACTATCCTAGTGCTGACAGCCACCGGCCTGTATGCAAATACTCTCATGTCCTACCATCACGACTGAGGAACCAAACGTCTGGAGCCCTTCGCCTGGGAAACAGTCATAATAGGCATGATGATAACAGGTTATAATTGGAAGCCATGGTACAACAGTCTCAGATGAGGGATCAGTGCTTTTGAAAATGGCCAAGGCAAGGAGATACATCTATCTCCATATACTTTATTGAAGTCTTTATTCAAAGTTCAATGTTAGTGATTTAACATAAACGTAACACATTTTTATAATCCTTATCAAATATTCAGTCACTAGATCAGCATAAAGCACAGCTTATTAAAATGGATAAGAAAGGATTATGTGATTCACATTGTCAAGAAAGAAAAAAGCATTTAAGATACAGAGATTCTTTAATCTGTTGCTCAGAAGGCACTGCACACATTGCCGATGGAACAATGTGTATGCATCCAACTTTTAATCACACAGGTCCTGACAAAGAGAATAGTAAAATGAGTCTTCCTAGCACACAGGATAAGCTTCTAACAATATAATCCTGATTGCATGTCAAACTGATGATTTTGGTTTGGTGACTGACATAAGTATTTAACTATACTTTGCAAGTTATAACAAGGCTGATATTTCAGAGTCTCAACACTCATTCTGAAGTTTTGCATTTCTGTTTTGTGCATATCTAGTGTTTTCTAACAGTTTTAGGTGCTGATCTGAGATTTAGCATACATAAGGCTTGAGCACACACAAATGAAGGCCATTTTAAATTTTTCAGCAAAACCAGATTCTAAATAAAGACATCTCTGACAAAAGAAACAGAATATTAACCAAGATCTAAACTAAGCTTTCAACAAAATAATTTCAGATCACAGTTAATAATATTGACTCAATTTAGCAAAAGACAGCAGTATAACCTTAAAAATTCTTCAGCTGTGTTATATGTAAAAAAATTAGGAAAAATCAGTTGCTTCATCAGGGAGCATTCTGGTTATCACAGCATGAAAATGACAGTGTTGTGGCAGATACATGTGTGCTTGAGCACAGAATACCATTGCCATGTGTTCAGTACAGGAGATGAATGTGAAATTTTTTTTTAAATGTATTTAGAAAAAAGCTAAAGGGAGTGGGATGTCTCATCTTGGAAGGTGCTCAAGAACCTGTATCACCAGGCTTCTCATCTGATGAGCTAGAGATGAAGTCTGGAGACAGTCACATGTATATACAGGATTAAAAGCTGCACTTCAAAGCAGCTCATAAAAAGTTGTCCACATTCCCACATCAGACTTTCACAGGTTTTGTTCAATAAAAGTTCTCTTTTTAACTTTGTCACAGATTGACGCAGTCTATGAATTGCTTGTTAAATGTCAAGAATGAGGTACCAAAAAACTCACGAAGTTTATTTCTTTCTGCAGAAGAAATCACAGCTTAAACAAAACTCACCGTTTGTAACATAGGTGAGTATGACATCCTAATCATGTATCAGCAATAGAAATATTTTTCACAAATCTCATCTAATGAGTGAGTAGAGTTACTGTACTGTTGTGGTGAGTTAAAATGTTTAGCAATACAAGTATATGGGTGAACCATCTTTACAATACATCTATATGCTTAAGTTCAGAGAAGATAAAGTTGGAGGACATTACGACTCTCAAGTTTCTCCCAAAAACCATTACCTAAACTCTCAGAGGATGATGAACCACCATATACAATAAATACAATATATCTTATTGTATATATAAAAATATATACAATAAATACAAGCTTGAAAAAGTCAACAGAAATGTGGATAACTGAATATCTCTAAAAGTTTGTGCCTACAACGCACAAATGTTTCCACAGGGAATATGGCTAGGTACAAGGTAAGCTGGTGGCTTGTAGCTTGGCCATTGTTTCTTTTAAAACAAGTTTTCCCAGGGTCTTGAATCCAGGAACCTTCTCAGTGACTTGCCACAACCATTAATTATAGCACAGCACAACAGAACTGCAGGCCAGAACTTAAATTCAACTATTTAATGCAATTGCTGACTGTACCAGAGGACCCTGTAGTACAGGTCAGGCAGAATAACAAAACTGCATTTCAAACTCAGACAGGAGAGGTGTAGTGACTACATAGGTACCACATACATGAGATGTGAAGGTTTGATGATGCACCCATCAGATATTGGGCAGCTTCCCTGGAACTTGGATGACTTTTCCCCGGGAAAATACAGACTTGTTTTCATATTTATCTCCATATCCTGATTTATTGCTGTATACATAAACCCACATGCATGTACACCCTCTGAGCGGCATTAGGAGAATCTGATTTTGGCTGCATTTTGACTACTAACAGCTTCTACAGTCTAAAAATATCAAATGATGGATTATATGGGAAAATTAAACGGGTAAGACAACCTACCAACCAAAACCAGACCTCGATCCAAGGAGCGGTTCTGGTTCTTTCAGTAAAGCCATGAGTTCTTGTCTGACTTGGAAACATCCTTGAACACAAGTCTGCATTCTCCAAATCAGACCGGCGGAGCAGTTTTACCAAATGACAAGTGTGGACAGAAAGAAGCTGAGGATGCCACAGTAAAGAAAATATAAGAACCTGAGGACATTTATGCGTAAGGGGAGTATTGCTACTTGTACATGCCAGGGCTTTCACTTTGGTTCTGAAAACAAGCTGATGTCTTCAGCAGTTATATTTGCACTTAAATACCCTTTAATCACTCGGGATCTGCCTTGTGACTGGGAGCAAATTAGAGAGTGCTTTCAATTTATATCATTCAGGCAGAAATTAAAAAATAAATACCGTTATAATGAGTCCTAATAAAATTATACCTGCCTTAAAATGAGGTCATTGCAACATGTTATCATTAGATGGATCCAATTTTGTATTAAGACCAGAAAAACAGAAAAATGCAGCACTAGAAATGAATCTTTCTCAAGAGCCATTTATGTTGATGGAAGTGTGTATGCTGTTATCAGAACCCTTGCAGCGGTGCTCTGCACAAGTCCAAGGGCAGAACAAACACGAGCAAGTCATTAGTAAAACCAACTGCTCCAATGAAACATCACCTGCCATTGTAAGTTTATGTAAACTTATAAGGAATCTGTATTTCCAGCTAGAAAGTTCCACTCAAAATAGGAATACCTGGAATGAAGGTGGCTGCTCTTAAAAGTCACCCTCGCCAGTCAAGAGATCTGCACTAGTCCTGATGTACTTTTAACCTTCCCGTGTCAGAGGACTGAACTGACAGAACATGTTCAAATATAAATTCAAGTCTTACTCATAGTCTTTGTAGCACAGTGCACTTTGATCTTTAATTACTTGTTTCATCCTTTTCCTTTAGCATTAAAGCTAATTAAGAACATTTTATGTCTTCCCTCTAGGAAGAGGAAAATATATTTCCATGAGTCAAATCACTGCAGGTTGGAGAACCAAGTGAAACAACTACTTTTCATGGTCTCTGCAGTAAATCACCACCCATGTTTTTGGAACATACAACTCTTTTGTACACTGCTCAGCAGAAATTAATAGTTTCACTTTTGCCCTGTTCCTTGCATGAAGGCAGCCAATATGAAGAATGCTGACCCAGCCAAGCCTGTCATCAGTTACATCAATTTTACCTTTTAGTTAATCTTCAAAGAGTTAATTCCTCAGGTGAAATATTAAACAATATTTTTTACTTACATTGATAAAGTAAATTATCGTAGGGCTATTTTATTCTTAAATATTGATTTTAAAAAGGGACTGCATGAGTTCTTTAATAAACAGACTAGAACATCAATCACGCAATTTACTCTGACATTGAGTGAGATACAATGGAAAAAAATGGGCATTTCTGAAGGTGGTAACTTGTTGATTAAGGCCAACAAATACATCACAGTATATGCTCAAAGCAGTGGGCAACTGACCTCAAATCACTGCTTTTTTCATTGTGAGGCAAAAGTGATGGTCAGTGACCAAAGCAGTGTATGAGGTCATGAACTGGGTTATGTTGGTGAATCAACATTATTTAGTGTTAACAAAAGCCGCAGTGGGAATCGTAAACCTTTGCTGTTTTAAGTGGAAAACACATATTAACGTAAAGCTAAAAAAAAAAATCCAATATTTCAAAGAGGTTTTAAAAATTATTTTGAGGAGAAGTGAAGATCCAAAATAGAAAGCAACACCAACCTAGAGTTTCCAACAATTGATACTCTTTTGAAGAAACCACACACACTTCTTAGACTAGGTTCTCCATAACCTTGCCATAATTTTGGTTTTGTACGTTTTATTCATTTCAAGAGGCAATACTAGCCACGTAATTATTGTTGTAATTCATTCCTTATGTTGCTATGGATTAAACAGTAACTTATCTGTAGTAATTATGCAATAGGCTGTAACTAACTGAAATATGAATACTGCCAGTTTGTCCCACTGTGTCTCAGATCAGCTACATAATTGTTAATGTTCACAACAGTGCAGTAATTGAATTACAGAACATTAGCCACATGATTATGATGATCATAAACTGCTATCAAATGGAAGACTGTGAAATAAGACTCCAAACTCTGAAGTTATGAAGTTCATGCTGAATAATATGCTATATATATACACTATTATCCTGCTCTTTAGATTGACTCCTTCAATCACTACCACAGTCCTAACTTTTCACCTGTAAGACTTCAACACACACACAACCAGTCTTATCTTCTACTGAAATTGTTCCGTAGTTCAGTTTGATTTTGGTGCAACCAGCATAGGTCCTCCAGGTTGCTAAATTGGCCAAGTTTCCAACCTAGCAAAATCTTAAGGTATTTATTTGAACAGAGCTACCTTCTCGGAAAACATTGAGCAGATACCTATAGAGTTTTCAAACTAGAGCCTTCCTTGCAAATCTGGTAGATTCATCTTGTCTATCATCCGTAGGCTGGATGGCCAGTCTAAGCCAGACATACAGTTTCTACCATAATTCATCACAAGGGAAGGTGTTTAAGATCCTGCATATGGATCCTCTTTGGAAATGTTTCTGTTGAGGAGTTTTGATTAAATCCCTGTCTTTCTGACCACTTGGGGTATGCAAAAGTCTCGGCATCATTTTTGTTCTGTAGCATCAGAGAACTAAGGTAATTATTTTCTATAGTTTCTTTCATTTGCTGCAATTAAAATACAAGGACACCAAATGCAAAGAGACTGCGAACTTTGACTCTAAGGGCATATTTTCATCCCCAATGCAATTTTTACATCACTACTTCCAACGGGGAAGATTCTGTCACTAGTTTTTACATCTTAAATGTGATATTATTCTCAGCCATTTATCACATGTTTTGCTGGAAAGATGGCCTAAATGCCATGCATCAGAAGAACATGACTGAGATAGCAATAATTAGTGTCTAAAAGACTTTTGCAGTGATTTATCCAGAATACTTACATTATCAGAAAGTCAGGAAATCTAGACCTGCACATGCAGAGGCCAAGGTGTATCAGCCTGGAAACAGCAAATGTGAACTTCACCCACTGGGGCTTTCTACATCTGGCACCTTGGAGTTGTCCTTCCCCCACTACACAGCTTTCATGAGCTCTTTTAATGTGCGAAGCTGCAGATCATTTGTGGTGAATAAAGCCCTAACGGATTACTCATTGTTAATTAAATAAATAACCTGATTCTGTCCACTGAATCTAATGCATTAAAGTATTTAATGTTTGTTTGGTAAACTGCTTTGCTAAATGCTCCTTTGACTTTTATTGGTAATAAACATTAAGCATTTATGGCCTGTGAAAGTAGTTTCACATCTAGCTTATGCTGTTACTATTTACAGTTTGTTAATGAAATACCATTAACTTGCTCCAAACTGCAAGTTGGTTTTGTTCCACTCCTTAACTTTTATTATAGAGTATATAGAATAAGTCAATGAAAATCGCATGAGCTATAAGTGACAATAGTACTTGTCACCAAAAACTCACATTGTCAAATCAGAACATGTTTCCAACTATATAAAAGCTCCAACTAGTATTTTTTCTTTTATTCGTATTTTTGCTATGTGCACATACACATTTGCCTGCACCTGCCCACTCCCAATGATGAGGATCACTTGTGTGAGCTCCTGGGAAAAGGGCGTTTGAGATAGGTATGTGGAAGCCTGGCTCAGTCCAAATTTACACCTTTTCTACTTATGGCAGTGGCCTCACACAGCTACAGCTATCTGACAAGAGTAGCTAAAACGCGTACGCTTAAAAATAAGAAGCATTTCCCACACACACACAGAGAAAATATGCACATGCTCGTCTTTCTGCATAACACAATACAACTCTTGAGTACTCTTGAAATTTAAGAACTGCCTGTGCATGCAAGTGATTTGTGTTGCTACACAGCACAAGCAATGCATTTTGTTTGCCAGGGGTATATAACACAGGGTTCTGCCAATTTAGCAGTCTCCTCTCTGTCCTGTGCAGTGGTAAAGAGCTTAAGTGAGCCCGACTGTAAGGAGGAGGCACGTACCATATTTAAAGGGGAACAAACACAAACGTTGGGCTTTCCAAGCTAGTTCCTTTGCTTTTGCATTTGTTTGCAAGTGGTTTTCTATGCATGTTAGACAGCATTGCAATCATAATTATTGAATGTAATGCATAACCATCCCTTTTGTTTATCAGCTTAGTCAGTGTTGATGGGAAGGAACATCCTGCTTGATGTTCCCATGTTTACTCTGCAGTGCAGACTTGAAAAGTAAAAAGAGATGTAGGATGGCTTCGTCATTCGGACACATTTGATTCCTGTAAAAAAACCCAGTACTGTGACAGTGCTATTTTGTCTAATGAAAATAGTTAGAATGATTCATCATTCTCCTTCAGAAAGGTCTAATTTTGCCAAAAATGTTCATGAAATAAATGAGTTGACAACAGTTCCAGCCATCTACCAAGCAATGAATAATATGCAGTTTGGAAGAGGTGACATCTAAGACAGGCCCCAGTTACAGATCCAGCCATGGATGAGGGCAGTACCTGGCTAATAAGGTACTTGCGGGGGGCCAGGCGGGGTTCCCAAGGGTTTCAGTCTCCGACCAGCCCTACCAGTGCTGCCAGCAGGCACTTGGGTCACTGCTCTGCCAGGCCCACCACACTTACAGGAGAAACAGAAACCTGCAAATGGTTGGCCTGTCTTTACTCCACACTTGTGTCTCATAGGAATAAAAACAACCCCCTGGGGTGGAAAGTAGGTGTAAGCTAAGAGGCAGCTAGAAGCAGCCGATACTCAGCAGAGCATGGGCACTCCCAAGCAGCTGCAGGGTTACTCCCGTGGCCGAAGCATGCCGCAGAAGGCAGCCCTAGCCCTGCTTAGGCCAGCTCTCGGGATCCTGCAAATGTGTCGGTGCAAATAAAATCCCTGCTCTGAAGGGACGGTGGGACAGAGCCACCAGGGAGCCACAAACCAGGATTTCAGGAGAAGGGATGTCCTTAGGCTGCCTTTTTGGTGGCTTCACTGGCATTTTAAGGTTTCCACATTTGCATCACTGCCATTGTGCATAGCTCAAGGGTGTGCTGTACAATCTTCCCCTTGGCTGATTTACTGAGCTGTGATGTTTTGGGTTTTTTTTGCTTGAAGTCCTTTTTATTTAATATTGATTATTGCAGAGTGCTGTAAGGTAACAGCATGACAGTGTTATTAACTTACTGGTAGGGTACATTTTATCTTAGAGAAGAAAAAAAGAAATGTTTGCGTGTGAAGGTTTTAATCATCATCTATAGCTCCACGATGAATTCGTGTTAAGTGCAACATTGCAAATTTTTTTTGTTTTTAGACTCAAGTCACACAATCACGAAAAAAAAAACCAAACAACCAAAAAAAACCCCAAAAAACAAAACAACCACACAATAATCCCACACACTCTTATCTACCTACCTCCCCAAAATCCAGGCAGGAGTAAGCAAAGAGGTGGCTAGAAGAAGCTAATCTATTCTTAACCTTGCTTCATAAATGACAGCAAAATTAAATGGAAGCAATCATGAATCATAGGAGGATCAGAGCTGGGTAACTAATTGGCCTATTTTCTGTACTGTCAGAATCCTCTTGAGCAATTTTCCTCAATTATAACTGCAAATCAGCATGTTATTTCCTCCTCACAAACTACCCATTGCTGAGGGACTAACTAGGTGTCCCAGGATATTTCCTGGTCTATTACTGAAGAACAATTCCCACTGTTAAATAATTACAGGAAGTTCAGAGTCCCATGTTGGAGGAAAAGAAAAAAAATAAATCTATTTTACCTATTAAGAGAAGGAAAATGAAAACCTTAATTATAGAGAATAAGCCTTATTCTTAATAGTAGGCTTTCCATATAATTGGAGATCTTTGATCAAAGCTAGGGACAGCCTTAACAGAATATACTCAGCACTTTCTCTTCAGATATTGATTTCCCTTCAGTATGAAGGCTATAATACTAAAACTCTGTCAACTATAGAGTCCACTGGAAAAAAAGGACAGCAGTTATTCACTGTATTGTTCGGGGGTATCAAAGATACAATTAAACTTGGGTGCAGTCAGGGCACCCAAGTAAAGCTGGTTGCTTCTCTGCTGCATCCCTGGCTGCATGCTAATCACACCAACGTGCGTTTCACCTGTTACTTGTATTCTTCAAGATGCCCATTATTTAGTTAACATCAAATTTCCCTTGTATTATCAAATAGGTAATGAAAAGACAGAGCCTGATCTTTTCTAAAGAATAAATAACTCAAAAAGATCCCTGTGGAAAAAAGAAGGCAACAGAACAATTGACCCTTCTAAACTATATTACCCAAGTTTCCTCATTTTGTGCAGACTATAGAAATATATAGATAAACAAACCTGATCCAGAAAAAAAAAATGGAGAAAAGCAAGACAAGCAATCACTTTGTGTTTATTCATTTCAGAGCAGTGGTACTTCACTGGATGACAAAGTGTTCAGGCTTCCCAGGTAACAGATACGGCAGATTCACCACGACCTGGCAGGACTGTGAGAAACACCTACGCACCACAGCCTTAGGGTTTTTGTTTGTTTGCTCGTTTTTTGAAAATCTTTCCCACTGCTAGCAGCTTGCCTGCCCAAGGGCTAAGCTGGATTTGCTTTCAGAGCAATTCCTTCTAGCTCATTAGTAATGACAGGCTCATTTTCCCTGGTCATGTCTGCGCTAGTGCTATGTGGGTCTTTACCCATCTTTCACATATACTTGACATTAGAGAAGAATTATTATAGGTAGTATGGGGACATCTTTCTTTACTGCTTGAGCTGAGAAAAAAGTTTGTGGATTCAGCATCAACAGTACAGGTTCAAAACCCACCATATATCACAAAAAAATAATGGCTTAATATTAGAAATAATTTAATCCGAGTTAGTTAAGAACTGAAAAAAAAACCCAACCCACAACAAAACCACACAAAAATAAAACCCATGGGGGGTGTGGGTGTGTGGCTGAAGTATTTAAGAATCTTTTCTACTTCATGAAGAATTTAACTTTTCCAAGGATTACTCTCAGGGTGCCATTTTGAGGGGTTTTTTTGGTTGGTTGGTTGTTGGTGGGATTTTTTGTTTGTTTTCCATTTTGGTTTTGTTTCTTTTAAGGTACACAGCTACCTATAAACTAAATGGAAATACATTGATTGTAACATCGTAAAGACATGCTGGAATATTTTTAAATTTTCCTAGCCCTGGTAACTCCAAGTTGGCCTGTCACACCTACAGCAACTAGGACAGTCCATTCAGCAAGCTCTGTCATTGCTGCCTGGGAATAAACATCAAAAACACAGCAGCATCTCCAAGAAGGTCTTACAAACTTATTGAAAAAGTGATGTTTTGGTCCCTTTTCTAAAGACTAAGCTGTTACCTGATATCCTGTTTTAAATGTAGAACTTGGTCTACTGAAATTTAGTGAGTTTGTATGGTAATGGAATAGTACTACTATATACTAGTGTATAGTAGTACAGATTCCCCTCTGCAGATCAGCTAGAGTTGTGCCCCAAATTTTTCTGGTAGTTACTAAAAATCATGACAATATTGACCAAGTTTCTCAGTGCTGCATTGCAGCTCTCTAATACGGAACCTACAAGGTCTGAAGGAGGGTTGTTTGATTAGAGTTGTTGAAATTATCATGTTTAAATAGCTAACTATAGGTAGCCTTGATTTAGTAATTAAAGTAAAAACTGTGTGATGTTCATAAGCTGCGTTCAAGATAATGCAACACTTTACCCAGTCAAGAAACATAAATACATTCATCCGAGGTCAAAAGGAAAAGCAACATTTGAAAACAAAGGTAGAAATGATGCAAAAGATGTTTGAAACATTATCTGCTTATTCTTTTCTGTTCTTCAGTTTTATTGTATTTTGGAGATGAGCCACTGCAGCTCCAAAGAGCAGCTCTTATTTGCTGTGAACCACAGGGCACAGCATCCCCTCTTCTCTTTTGCCTGTAGGGAATTTGAGATACGCATTAAAAAAAAAAATAAAAAAAAATGCAAGCATAACACTATTGACTTCAACAATGTTTTGCCATTTCGCTGGTGGAACAGAGCACCATTTGGCTTAAAGCAAAAGAATGTGAAATGTATCAAGAGAACCCCAAGGAGAGCCCAGGATTTACACCTCTCCAACAAAGACGAACTGACAGAAGGTTAAATGATGTAATTTCTAAAGCACTAAAGCACTGTCTCGTGGGGGGAACTGCAGCACTGGAAAGGAGACTCCTTGAACCCATGCACAATAGATATACAGAATGGTAGTAGGTATGATGGGGATTTCAGACCCGCAGTCGTTCAAAATTGCCCCCCCAAAAGTTAGAGCAGGCAGAGCACCAGAACACCATCTCCAGGCTTACCCACTTGGCCGTGAACTGACACTATTCAATGGCTACATCTTCCTTATAACCCCCATTGGTACTTACTGGTGTCACTGATCTGCATTTTGCCTACGTTCACACCAGGTTACGGGGAAAAGTTGGGAGACACCTACAGAGGGGCCAATATTTAGGGAGGACATGACAGTCACTCAATTTTAGGGAAAATGCAACAGAAGGTAGCATTTACTGTGGGAGGCAGATAGGCACCGAACTGATAATCCACAGCTGAAGACGATGCCAATCGGGACACGTGCTGCCAGGGTGTTGATCTGTACTGCAGCAGTCAGACATCGGAGCTTGCTTTGAATGGTATTTAAGCTCTCTCATGCTGGGCTACTGTCTCATACATATTAATTTTATTTATTTATCCTTTATTAAATGTATTTATCAATCACAAGTGTTTCTCATGATCACCAGTACTGCAGTCCCACACACTAGCTCTTGGATGCTAACCAAAGCAAAACAGATTCACTACACCGTGACATGGATAAGGAGACATTCCTCGCAGCCCCTTTGTTTTTTTATTAGCGCCACACACAGAGAGCACAATAGGGAGCAGATGACAAGCACATGAGGCGAGGCGATGATGAGCCCCCAACCCATGTTCCTCACATCCTCCTCTCATGGCTGGTTCTAAATGGAGGCTCCGCCAATAATTTGTTCCTGCAAGATCACCAGTTCAGGCTCTGGATTCACATGCTGATGTCTCCTGGTTTAATTCATACCCATGAAATCAGCTATAATATTTGAAACATTTTTCCCCAGCAATTGTTAAGAAACTCTGGAGTAGAATTTCCATGAGGCAGCACACCTGGTAATTCTTCCTCCTCATCACTGTGTGTATATATTCCTATCTCTCACCAAAATATCAGTGCTATGCTGAGCAAAGCAGACTAACAAACTGCAGCTCAAGCCTTTTATACTGCAAACCATTGCAGCTGCATTAAAACTCTGTCTCACAAGCAACCCTACTGAATTCATTAGAAGCTGTTACTGCACCTGAGGTAATATACATATGCATGGGCCGCTTCTGGGGATCAAAGCATCCTTCCCCACCAGAACATATGACCCTTCATAAAGCCTTTTAAAAAGAAAAACCAGCCTCTTCCATCCCTCCTCCATAAAGCACAGACAGCGTATGTGCTAACACCAAACTGACACCACAGGGATGAAAAATATATTGTGGCAGAGCTCCCATGTGGGCATCAGTGGTGATTCCCCAAACTCAGAGGTTAGCATGGGACAACTGAAAAAGCTGGAAGGCAAAGGCCATTTTTTCCCATTTTCCAGTGCATAGCTACAAGATTTTATCATCTTAGTATTATCTTGATAATAACCTACCTTGCTCTTTGTGTGATACTGTTCTCTTTGGTTTCTGCTGTGTTGTATGCCTGTGAATGCACCAGCTGACATGCACCACAAAATTATTGGTTGAAACCACCAGCAGCTAAAAAAACCACTACAGCCTTCCAAGGCATATGTTAGCATAATAAAACCTCACAGTTCACTCATTCACTTTCTTGTTAGTGACATGTACTGGATTTTACCTCAACTAGAACATACATGTTACCCCCATTAAAGGATCACATTGCTGAGCGAGTGTTAGGTGACCAGCCACCCCTTCTTTCTTGCATGTAGTCACCATCATATTAAGCGTACAGAGAAAGCCAATACACTTTCTAACACATTTTTCTCAGATTCAATAAGACTGAGAAATTCCTTAATATTTTCCCTGCTTGAAAATAAGTTTTGTGGCCCTGAGCATACCAATAGTCCTTGCCCACCTTCAGCAGCCTTATATAAGGCCTCCATATCAGTCCTCACCCTCATAGGTACAGTAGGCAGAGCTCTATCTCTACCCAGCTCCATCCTTTGCTGTTCCTGAATTGTTGACTGGAATTCCCAGACTGACCTTGGACCTGACTTGTCACCTCTCATTTCTTTAATGATCTCTGTCCCCAGCCCTGCTCTGCTGGCCTGGCTTGGTGCTGTGGGGTTGTGTCCCTGTTGGTAAGGTGGCAGTTCCTGTGTGGTTGACCCCGGCTTCTGGATTGCCTGCCTTGCTGAAGCAGCCCCGCTCTTCCTGCTTTCTCCCTTTCAAATATTCCTCAAAAAAAAGTATTCTTTTATATATGGTGTCATGTCAAGGATATACTACCCATGTGCATAACAACAGCTATATACAATAGTGATTCAATAAAAAAATAAAATCTATAAATGGCAGCACCTTGCATTAAACTTGTGACTCGAGGTGAACATGGAGTAGACTCAACATTCACATCTATTCAGGTCAGATATTTAACACTGCGTGGTCCAGCTCCATCACTCCCCAAGGAAAGGCTGTTCTTTCTTAATGAATGCGTACACTCGCTTTATATTTTCCCAAAGCCAAAAAAGGTTCAGTTAGAGTTTGGCTAATATCCAAGCTCAAGCTGCACAGAAACACGAGATGACTGTAAATACACTAATCAAAAATGTAGAGTAAGGAAAGGGACAGAGTGTTATCTCTTAAAAGAAAAGTTTGATTCTGTTTTCCCCCTCAGCCTGATTTTATACCAACATGGTGTCATAGTCATTAGCCATGTTACTTCTAATCACTCCTAATATGAGGGAAAAAATAATTAGATTAAGTGCAGGCAAGGCCTTTGACTTCTTTTGTGCACCCAAATCATAGCACCAAAATGCTTAATGCTTGCAAAGTAAGATTATACTCCTATACAAACAGTCCCTTTGAGTTCGGGAATAAATGCAAGCGAGTACATTTCAAAATTAAGACCTGAATTTAGGAATAGGTAGGTCAGATTAAAGCAAATAGGACAAAAATACAATTCCTCACAGCAAGCCAAGTAGAAACACAAATCTTTTTCCTCTAAGGTTCAGTAAAGTATAATCTTTTTTTATCAGTATTTTTGTGTGAGGGTTTAAGGATTACATTGAGAGGTTTACAGATGACTTCTGAATAAGAAAGAAGATGCTTAAAAATGACCTGTGGCAAATTTATTAAAAATAAAAATTTTAAATCAACAGCACTCAGTTTCACACCAGTACCTGGACTATGGAAACTGATTTGATCTGAGGACACCTCAGATGAAACATGTTTGTGCTTGTTAGACAGACCACTGTCTCATTCAACACTTATTATCCCCATGACTGGAAGCCCCAAAAAGATACCAACTGAGCAGAATACCAATGCTGCAGAAGACCTGGATAGCAGATGAGCTCATTAGACTACTCCATAAGGTCAACTTTTGCATCTGTCAGTTCCAGAAGATGTTCTGTGCACAACTCCTGGAGATTTCTGTTGGGCTGAACCTCTGCTGCTCCTGAGTTGCAATGACACAATGTACACAGCCGTGTTTAACACAGAAGGAAAAATATTTGACATTAGAGACTTGTTAAGAGCAAAACCCAGAGCCTCCAGGAGCCTTCTATCAAAGGCCTGAGAGTGTCTGTAAATTTTCCGTTTGGAGTCTACTGCCTGTTCATCTCCCTGCAAGACTGCATGGGGCTTCACTTCATCTTCAACACTCTAATGAGTTCTTTGATTTTATTAGATGTTCTCATTGATTTCATTTAATGATTTATATATTACCTATACTCTTATTGCTTAGGCATTTTTCTACTGAAGGTAAGACAAATTATAAAGGCAACCCACAATGGGTCACGTAAAACCGCCACAGCAGTCTCCAAGGAGATATTAATTGCCCAGTTGTGGAAACAAAGTAACCAAAGGAAAATAATACAACTGAAACTGATCAGGGTGCTTCACATTATAGATTGAAACCCAAGGACTTAGGAGGCTGAGAAGAGTGAACTTCAAAACAGTCTAAGTTGGCGAGTTATTAAAATAACAGACTGACAGCTTGTGTGTAACCAGTCACCACAACAGTAAATTTCTACAGTTTTCAAGCTGTACAACTCCTGAAGGGAACAAGGGGCAGATGGAGCAGCACAGGTTATAAGGGGCTCAGCCTACAGCTGCCTTGGCCAGCTTTTTGTACCGCTTTGAAGACCTGAGTCTATAAGCTGCCCTCTGAAGCAAGAAGGAACTAGAAAAATCATTTGTTTCCTCAGAAGATCAAGTGCTTTAGGAGACATAGTAAAAAGACATTTTCACCTCAGAAAAGATGCTATGCTCCAGGATATGATCCAAGAGAAAGGAAGAAAAAAAATTATCTTGGATAATTAGTAGTTGAGCATAAGCAGTCCAAAAGCAGGAAAATAATTCCTCTCAGATAATTTGTAGTTCAGCATGAGTGTTGTTATACATGATATTAGAGGAATCAGCATTCCACTAACAAGTGGAGAAATAATTCTTTGGGAACCACCAACTGTTCCACTATTTCTGGGTAAACAGGTCTTCTTTAGCTCCCATCTGGACAGTGTCCACACTCTAACTTGCTTCCAGACAAGTTGTCGCTTTCTTAAGCGGCAACTTTGAGGTGTAATTATCATTACATCCAAAGGAAGAGGTGTAAAATAAGAAGTCTGTTATGTATTGTATCAGGTAAGCTGGGGAAATCACCTAACAGTTATGTTGAAGTGGAGTAAAGGTTATGAGTAGGACAATAAAATTCAAATGCAGAAACCACTCACCATGCCAAGGAGTAAGTAGCTGGAGGCAACATACCCACTAGAGTCCAGGACGGAAAGATCTCCACGTTTCCCCCGGAGCAGGAACAGCCCGTACCCTGTGTCCTGCTCTCTTCCCGCAGTGAAAGAACTGTGTTATTCACCTGGAGGGCATTTGAAAGCTACAGCCCCACTTTGAGAAGAGGATGGCATGGTCCCACACCAAGCTGGCACCTGGTGCGAGCTCAGCAGCACTGTCCCTGCCTGCCACAGGTCATGCACTGACACCCACCCCTCCTGGAAACCACTGAAGGTGCCCAATGGCAGCAACACTGAGCAAAGTACAACTGATTTAAGTGAATGCATTAAATGCAGTGGGCTTTCATTACCACCTGCCACCCTTTTTATATCTTCACTACATGAGAATGTATTGAAAAAGCCACCACTATAATCACAAATAAAGCCACAAATATGAAAACAAATAAAAGGTAAAGCCGTGCATGCAGGAGGTGCTGTTATTCTGGTGCTCCAGTACAAATTCAAACAATAAAGAACAAGAGGAGGTGAGAGGGGAGGGAACAAGCCTACAACAGTCCTCCTCTGTGTACTGCTGTCCCCATTAATATCAGCAGCTATTCCTCTAAATTGTGACTCAGGGGGATAATTAAACTATTGCTGCTCCCATTTTCCCTGCAGAACAGCGCGGTTACAACAGAGCCAGCTTCTCCTATTGTGGCACAGCAGCAGCCCCTTGGTAGAGCTGCACAAAGCTGCAGCCCCCGCTGCACCAGAGGGACCTGTCAAATATTTCCTGAAGTCAGTAGCATCACCTGCCTTCTTCTATTACAGTTTTCAAACATCAAAGCTGCCCTTATTTCAGCATTTACTTAGGAACCATTGAGGTTTCAGTGAAACTGGGAAGATTAATTAAGTGATAGCAAGTTTGAATGTGGGAGATGAATGATTAAAAGTTCTCAAGGTAAGAGTAGGTACTATCTTTTCAGAAAATGGTGCTGGTGCCTACTTATATTGATGAATTTCTTGCTCAGTGGCCTATAATGTCATTTCAAGATGAGAGGCTGGTGTGCCATAAAGAGAAATTCTCTAAAAAATACTCTGCTGACATCGTAACACCACTTAAGTAAGAAGTCAGATAATGCAACATCACTCAAGATACTGCCGGACCGATAATAGTTGTAACTTATTGAAATGAAGGAAAGACTTCTGATTTATTTGTCTTTCTTCAAGAATTATTAGAGCTGTTTAGAAGAAAATGTAAGTGTAGAGATTTAAATGATTACGTTCAAGTCAATTTTCTCTACTTATTTTCATTTACAAGCAGATCTGCACTTCTAAAAATTGCATGGCTGGTGGGGATGTGGCTCTGTCCAGTAACTCCTAAACAAGCAGGCAGAAGGGGAGGGGAGCACAGACACAAGCAATGCAAGCTTTTCCATCCATAGCCCAGTTTTGCACCTGGAAGCTGTACTGAGAAGAGTACAGTGTACCCACAAGACTGCACCTGCTTTGTACTGAGCTATGGGCTTTGATCCTGGCAAGCACACAGTCACGCCAAGGGCTGCCTGGTACAGAGAGCACACAGGAACCAACAAGGGATAACATTTTGTATTGAGCTAGTGGCCAGGCAAGCTGAACAGAGAGAACATGCTCAGTACCCCATTAGTAATGGTTTCTCATCTACTACTTTTGAATTGCCTAATTTTTTAAGTGTTAATAAAAAATGAAGTCTTTCCAGTTTATCCAACCTTTAATCCAATACAGGTTAACAAGACCATACCAGAGTCACATATAAGTATTCACCTGACTGCTCCAAAAAGTGGCAAGAGTAAACTATTATTTTTAATTTCAGGAGTTCCTACTTTGTCTTTTTTAAAATCCACTTCTCCACTATTTATCATAGGGCAATCACAGGTCAAACATACCCAACAAAACACAAACAACCCTCTGCTGTGCAGTCTAATTAAACTCAGCTAGGAACCAGTCATCGATGAAACAATCAATAGCACGCATCTGAAGAAAGCAAGTAGGTTGTAATATCATCTGTATGCCTGACATTTACCAGCGATAACATTAATCCCTAGAAGAAATCTGCTACACCTTGCAATATTATTTTTTTACCCAGAAGTATCCAAAGAATTAATTATAAAGTTGATTTCAAACAGTGTTTTAAATGGGAAATTATTTAGTGTTTAAATTGAGCAGTAGATTGAAATGGCTAATTGTTATTCACCCATTATTAAGTTAAAAAGCCACAACCACTGATTATGAAAGAGCCCATGCTGCTTATCACTCTGTCCTGAGACAGGGAACTGACTCTGAGATGCCGAGTGCGTGCTCGTTCCTGTGATGTCCTTAGCACCTGGGGGAAGTGAATTTCCCCATCTCAGAATAACATCTCCAGTTATTTAAATTAGTAGTTCTCAGCTGTTTCCAAAGACAGGAGACTCTGCAAGAGCATTCAAGCACTTGTACACTCAGACAACAGCCACTCTGCTGCTCACACAGCTCAGCCCTCAAAGCAACCTCTTGCTTATTCCACTCATACTGCACAACAGCAAAAAGGGGAGAGAAAAAGAGTGCAAAAAAAAGGCTAAAGCAGTGACAATGAAGTTCTTCAGCAAGCTGTCTTGGGCCAAACCCTTCATTTGCCTTTCACGTAAAAAAAACATGATTCACGGCCTGTCCATTTGGAGATGTCACAGTGTAAAAATCTGCCTACACGAGGAAAGGATGACTAGAGCAATATCTTTATATCACATACTTTCCTGTGCAATGCAACCTCACACACATAACTCAAGAAAAACTTCTTGAAATTCATGCCTCCCAGAATACTATCTATTGAATGTCTCTTGCCTTGCAGGAAGCTGGAACAATAGGTGAATCAAAGACAACAGAAAAATCAGAAAAAAATCACCCTGTCAGGGGGCAGAGAATGGGAGCTGAGAGGCAAGTACCAGAAATAGCCAGAAAATTGATATTATTTCTGTAAAAAGAAAAATCTGAAGGTTTTGCTGGGGGGAGGAAGAAAAGGGGTGGAGAAAAAAAATCCCAGACCAGAGCACCGTGCTGCTCTGAAACATCACTAAAGTATTTCAAGTCTAAAGATGTGCTCCATCAGCCAAGCTGAACTTTATTACTTATAAAAACATGTTGGATGTTTTAGTCAAAATAAACAAACTACTGATTTATCACAGAAATATAAAACATAATGCATTTACCCAAGAAATTTTCAAAGAACTTGATTTATTTTGGTTTATTTTTAATAATTAACATACATGCATCCAGAAAGCCCTACCATCTTATGATGCCCTCAGCAAACACATTCTCCAGTTGATTCTAGATGCAATGATTTTGCTTTACAGTGGGCTGCCCAGGACCCACATAGCTGCGAGGCTGCCTCCCCTCCCCAAGTCCTGTATGGCTGTAACCCATTAGCAGAAAACAGCAGGGTGGGGAAAGAATGATTTCTGGCTATTTTTTCCTACTCAAACTCTACACAGAAAGCTTAACAAACAAACTCACTCTATCACTCAGGTGCAATCTATGATGATAATCTCTACTGTATTAAAAGGAAAGCTAATACCATTAGAAGTGGTCAAATCAAGAACTGAAGTACTAATAAATATCAGAGGGCGGCAATTTTAGCTTAGCTCACCCCTCCTGGGACATATAACAATATATTATGATTTAAGCATGCTTAGTTTATCATATACTCTTACAGAAAAGCTATTTCCCTAGTCAGATCATGAAATAACGTGGGATCAGCAAAAGTTACCCACCAAACTAACAAGTATTATGTGGACTGAGGTTGGCTTTTTTTCAGAAACCAAATCCAGACATGTTCCTGAGAGAGCACAAAAGCACACTCTTGCTAGAAGTGACATTTAGCTGCCAGATTCGAAACTCTCCTCCAAGGTATGCAGGAAGCCATTTCATACAGATGTACTTATTTAACAGAGACCAAGCTGTAATATCTCCTGAAGTCATTCCCAGTAATGGTTGAAATATTTTTATTAAATACTCCTAAAATAGGAATATACAAGTGCAGCAAATAGCCACCCAGGAGAATGTCACCCAAAATGATTTATATTTGTCAATGGTATCAGGGACAGAAAACAGGACCTTTAAGTGAAAAGAATTAGACAACCTCAAGTGCAAAAATGCTACCTGTGTTGCCTGTTTTCCTCTCATGTTTAGCAACTGGGAACACTTTCTTTCCAAACTAGAAAGGCTGATCAGTAAATGAGTCTTGATTTTCCCTTAGGAATCAGCTGGATGCATGACAACAGCCCCCATTTAATTTAGAAAGCTGCGTGCACATGCTTGAGGCCAACCTGCGGGTGAAAGTGCTGGTTGCTCTGATGGCAGTAGGCAGGATAGCCAAGTGGGACCCCACCGGGCTCCCTGCCCACCCTGCTCCCCATGCCATGCCGGGGGGGGGCTCTGCACCCTTGTGGCACTCACACCCCCAGTAAAGGTATTGGATACGCCAGGCACCTCTCAATCAAAGCATTTGTAGTAAGAAGCTTAATTAGCAATTTATATGACATAGCAGCCATAACATTTTCTATGCATTGAATTTAACTAGTTGGATTACTAGCAGGAACTGCTACACCAAGCAGTATGCCTCATGTGAACAAGAATTACAACAGCTAAATAAGCGAGTACCAAAGCAGAGATGGGCGCTGCTGCCCCATCAGCCTGATACTTGCATCTCTAATACCAGCACAGCTAGGAGAAACATGCAGGTCAGAGGCAACATAAAAGAGAAAAGCCGTACTTGTAATTATAGGGTGACAAGGCTGTAACACTACAACATTTAACATTCATATAAATCAGGTCCTGAGATGGCCCTTGGCTGTAAAAGTGTCAGTCACTCAAACCACTGTCCTCAGACTACCGCTGTTTTTCAGGATGATTTCAACGTGCATCCGGACACTCATATCACCACTTAAAGAGCCACTCAGTCAACCAGAGAGCAAAAGGCTGGAGAAGTTCTTGGAAAGGTTGGTGGTTTCCAAAGGGAAATCCTGTAGGAGCCCCCAGTGTGTTTGTATTTTGCTGTCATCACAGCTGCTGTGATGCTGAACAGCAAAAGTTTGGAAAAACAATCATACAAAATTACAGGCCAGAATACTTTGTTACATCTACAAATAGGATTATATTTGTAAAAATGTACATCTGCTCCAGGTTAACAGGAGTCTCCAAGTTGCTTGCACATTTGGGTTAAACATTATTCTGCAAAGACCCTTGAACCAGACTCCTACCACAGGGAGAGTTCGCCAGGTTCTGCTGGTGCTACACACAGTTCATTACTTTTCCCTGAGTTTCAGGCAAACCTCACTCTTCCACTCTATTTTACCAGTTTCCTGATAATTTAACTTAAACTCTTAATACCCATCCAGTTACCCAGTCTCCAGAGTAGTGTACGGTAAGGAGTCCTGCCCAGGGGACAGTGACATGCTGGGGCTACCAGCTGGCTGGCAAGAGCAAGGGGCACTCCCGTCGCCCCGTGCCCGTGCCCAGGTGCGCCTGCCTCCAGCCTGCAGCACCAGGTTAATTTGTGCACGATGGCCAAGGGAGTTCATTAGACGAGCTCTGCTGCATCACAATGGGGAGATCTAAGAGGTTACTGCCCTTGTCTGTTCGCCTGACTCTACCCTATAATTGATGGCAGTTTTAATTAATACACCCTCGTATGACCTGGTCCACATTCACTCCTGCCAAGCCTGCAAAGCAGGTGGAAGTGGCAGGATTAGGCAGGGACAGAGGACTGGGACCTCCCAGCTCATCCTCAGGTTAATGAGCAGAGCTCATTTGCCGCAACCTTCCACATGCCAGAAGTCACCCCACTCCTAACACCATCCCCAGCCCACCCCGTCTCTTGAACATCTCATGACGTAAATCCCAACCCAAGTGAAACCAGGGAGAGGTTTGGGCTTTTTTTTTTTTTTTTTTTTAAATACTATAGTGTCATTTCTTGTAATATTAATAGATAACTCAGAGTAGAATGTTCTGTTACTCCAGCAAGTCATTTGATTTGATTCTTTGTATGAGGCATCTAGATAGAACGCACAACAAAGGCAAAGCAATTAAGAACAAGCCTTTGCACTGCTTTAGATGGCCATTCTGTGTCTTTTCGAGGTGATAAGAAGAGTATAAGGACAGGCTGCAGGCAGGGGCCGGCCTTGGGCAGGGCACACGGCTGTTCATAAACATGGATAGAAAAAAACAAAGTTTAAGAGAAGTATATAAATATGTAGCAGCTATGCTAAAACAAAGCAGAAACTTCATAATACTCCCAATGGGTTTAGTTTTATTTAACCACAAAATCAGCAAATGTAGTATTAAACAGAGAGACTTGGGAACAGAAGAGGCAAAGATGTCACAGTCAGGTAGCAAGCCATTTTACCCAGGGTAAAAAGCAGCATCTCCACTTCCCATTATCATAACCTCATTAATCCTGTTTCCCCACCCAAAGATAGATGCTTCAAGACTGAAAGGCACAATAGATACACATCTCAAAAGAAAGTCTAATCAGCTTATAGGAGCGCAGGGATGAGCCCCATCCCTGTGCAGTGTTCTCAGTAGCAGGGCAGCCTGTAGAGCCATTCCAGTAGCCCTACCTGTTCCTTCCCCAGCTTTTCAACTCACATTTCATAGAAGAAGCAAAACCACCCAGCCACCCTCACCACATCAACCCTCCGAGCAGGTTTGGAGAAACTCAGTCCACACAACTGACCGCTCAGCACAAGGCTGTCCCCCATCACCGCCTCTGGGCACAGCACACACAAAGCAGTATACCCCGGTGCTTCATCCCCTGCAGCTAAGGCAGTTTCTTGCATTGATTATTCAAAGACACAAGAGAAAACACCACCTCTTCTGCTGAGGTTACTCTATTCTAAAGCATAGCAACAAGATGCCCATCATTTTGAGGTCAGCAGCATCTGCTGCTACCTGTCTCAGAAAAGATGCTGGCAGGTGCTGATCTAAAATACACAGCAGGAAATGACAGCCTAAAACACACACACAGAATCAGCACCCTTCAGCTCTACTCCAGCTATCACTTCATCCTCATTCTTCATACCTGTGGTCAACACTTTCCAAAGAAACCCACCTCAACACACTCCACACATGGCCAAGAACTTGTCTCTGCAAGCTTATCCTTAACGTGGCCTGCACCTCCAATAACACATCCCCCTTGCTCCAGCCAACGCAGCTGCACTGAAAAAACCACCCCCATAAGCTTCTCACCTCCCTCCACTACTTTTCATGCAAATCATTTGTATTTACGACTTGCACATGATCCTCATCTCA
>JAVJGJ010000034.1:5536230-5546349 GCA_035590215.1 Microhierax caerulescens | reverse complement strand
TTCTATCCCAGCCAAAACTGGGACAAACTCACATTTGCTTTTTCAGGTTCCTGTATCAAAACTTGACACCTCTGTCACACCAGATAAATTAGCATTTCAAACACCTCCACCCACACTAACTAGCACAACTTCTATACCCAACAACTCTTTAACAATTGTCTTTCTTTTTTCTTTTCTTAAGGATATTACCTCAAACTAGATTGTACTTGGGGGGAAGAAAGAAACCAAACACGTCATCTGAAAAACAGAGGGATGGCCACCTTTCAATGTGGTGCTATGAAAATGGTGTTTCCATCACTTTCTAATAGACTCAGAGTATTATAAAAATTTCCAGAGCAGTTACAGAAAGAATTTGGCAAGAACAGTTCATATAAATATCCATCTTAAAAAAAAAAAAAAAAAAGAGGGAAAATACAGATATTCTGCAAAGAGACATTCTAGCTGGGCTTTGGGAAAGAAAAGCTTAAAGCATTTATACAAGCAATCAAAAGAAATTTTCTAGACATTTGGCTAACTGGTCTTCTGTTTAATAGAAACACTTTCAAAGACCAGAATTAATCCAGATTTGTTGGTTTAATAAAGAACAGAATCCAGCTCACTGATTTAATGCACTAAATTTACTGCTATGTTCTGGCCATGTGAAGAGCTGTAAATTGGATTTAGTGAACACAAGCAAGTCAATAAATGCCAGAAAGCATTTATTGAAGAAAAAAAGATACCAGTAAATACACACCAAAACATTAAAAATCACTGCAAAGTTTTTTAACCAAGAGGCAGTGACCTTGATTTTCCATATCCAGGTAATGTTTGTCTATATTTACACCTGCCCAGGTATAAATAGTATTAAATCAATGAGTTCTGCTTAATGCCAGATTTTCAGGGAGGTAGGTAAGTCTACACCAGCTGAGAAGCCTGTCTCCATTCATTTCTCTCCTCAGACGAAAATGATCCTCCTCAGCAGATCCTCAGTTCCGAGCAGAGAGGAGGGACAGGGTAAGGAATACCATAGAGCAGGAGAAGGGGGATTGCTGAAGGAGGGCAAATGAGGAGTGAAGAAAAAAGTGTGGAGTAGGCAGAGAGGAGAGAAGTGAATATGAAACAGGCATCTGTCGTTACCCAGCTGGTATTTTGGCATCTTTGGAAGTCCTTCCCTTTCATCCCTTGTACACTGGTGATCTTAACCTCAGGAATCAGCACAATTTGAAAGAACAGTTTATTGCTGACAGTGCTGTTACCACCACCTTATGCCTTGGGTTTTGCACTTAAAAAACTAGACGGGACAATACCAGGGTCAGAGCAAACAGAGAACCTCAGCTGTGAGCCAACGTGGCATGTCCCTTTTCCGCACAGCCGCTGACACCAGCACCAGCTCTATACCCAGCACGATGGCATGAAGCCCCCTTCTCCATCCCCTTAGGCAGGCCCTTCTCTTTGCCTTAAATCACCTCTATTTGCACACATTTTTTTGCATAATTTAATTGACTTCATCCTTGCCAAGAGATCTGTTAATAAAATACGCTACCATGTGGAGGATATTGCCTGATCTTATTCTTGTCTTATCTTCCTCCACAAAGACCCAGATACGTTGAAGATCTATCACCACTGTATTGTTAATTTAACAGAACTATATTTTTGATCACCTGTGATATGGAATTTAACAGGAAAGTATGAAATTTGTTGCAAAAAAAATATGGAGTGCTCTAAAATTTCACAGCCAACACTGTGTTAAACTGTCATGTACACAAGTGTGGATTCCTTGCAGATACTTTTAAGGAAAACAACTGTAGATGCTCATTCTGTGATACCTTCTCCATAAATTCTGCTTTCCCCCCATGACCAGGTACCAGGAGAGCCTCAGCCCACACAAACACTCAATATTTCTTTTGTTCCCCAAGCATACATGTACAAGGTCCACCAAAAATCTCTATCTGCTCAGTCCTTTCCTTTTTAGGGTGCACAATTTCACTGCAACAACCCATAAAGTCACTTTTAGTGGCAGCTTCCTATGCTTTTGCAATCCGTACACACCCAAGACACAACAGTAGGGAAACTTCTAGAATTCCCAAAAAACCCTTTTCATCAACGCATTGAGGAGATTGTGACTCCTGCATAAATTACCACATCCTCAGTTTTGAGGCAAATTTGAAATTGTTTCACAATTTCTCATGGTGTGACTTCCTAAATCTACATGGAGTTTGGCTTCTGAGCTTTCTTATGCATGTACACAAATCAAATTTACATTTACAAAACTAACCTATTAATTGTGTCCCTCAACTATATATTTCATAAGATAAAATCTCTGTTCTTATCAGTGAGAGCAAAACAAACATTGTTTTTTGTGAGGATTTCTAAACACAATTAATCTGGGTTTAGATAGTTACATAAACCTCTGGATTTAGTCAGCAGGAGCATTACTAGATCCAGACAAAAATAATCCATATTTTTCTTGCCCTGAGGCCATATAATCCTCCAGTGTGCTCAGGGTCCTGCTCTGAACATTCGTTTCTGTCTGTCTCTCTGGCTCTGGCCTCTTGTTTTGGCCTTGGCTTGTCCCACAGTTAAAAGAACTACGTAAAAAAGTATGGTTGGACTTTTGTATCCTCTTTGAATTTTTTTATAACTGCTCTCCACGTTTTCTTAATCCTTTTCGTAATAACCAGCACTGTTTCTGTACGAGCAGGTGTGTGACTGGACACCAAGCATTTATGCTGCCTACAAAAGACCTCTCCAGGATCCAGTAGTTTTATGGCATAAACAGGAATTATTTGCTCTGTATAATGAGTGTCTCCAAGTCATCAAAAGAAATTAATAAGGAAAAGCATGTTTATTGCTGAATAAAACACAAATAAATTTGGCAAATAATAGGTTGAAAAAGGGTTACATATTGATCCCTCTACTTCACACACACATGCAATGGCATGTATTTACTAGCAATGGTACATTTTTCCCTCAAGCCTCATGAAAGATGTTACTGAAGATGGAAAATAAGATGAAAGACACAGGTCCTGAACCCTGATGCTAAAGCAGACCCACAATAAAAACCCAGTTCCCATTGAAAATGCCACTCCTGTTCCCCTCTCAGTAAGAAGAACATGCCTTTGATAACAGTGTTAGAAACACAGTTGATCACTGTGAAAACCAGGGATCTGGCTTAGGCTACAAATAAGTTTTTAAAGGTGAATAAACCATTTCATGTGGTTCACACATGAAAAAACCAACGAAGCAGACATATGTTAATTGTTCATATTCTCCCACATTCTGTGTGACACGTGGTGAGTGCAGTGCTAGGTGACAACTGCAGCAGGGACCCACGTAGCCGGGCTGGGGAGGAGCACACCCATTGCTCACAATCTGCATCATCACATTTAAATGAAAAATTCATAACATCTGTATTCTTAAATACTTATTAGATATTCAGGACATGGGATGGAATAAAATGATACTGTGCACTAATTAGCAGATCGTTTACAAATCCCAGACCCCTTTTCTCCCCAGTGAGTGTCTTGGCAAATACAGATACCAGCACAGACTTCTTTTTCTCTGCTTCTACCCTTTATCTAACTTTGCCTTTCATGGGTTCATTGAAGCAGTGTTTTGTAATTGTGTCAAATTAGTAGAAAACCTGAGGTATAGCAATTTGACAATGATATAGCTGTCACGATGGTTCTACTTTTTGCTTGTACTGACTCAGGCATAATTAGAATCAAATATCTACCTCTCAGCATTTCTCTTGGGTTCATCCAACTCTGAAAGCTCTCAGGCCGTAAAGGCCTATCAATTAGTAATTATTTTTTTCAGCCCCCAGCAGCCACCATAGCATACATTAAAGGTAATATCTGCAGTCAAAAATGTAATGTGCACATTTGAGAATATCTACTTTGATGAAGAGAATATTATCAAGGAAACTCATTTACTTAAAGTTTTATATCAGGGCTATTAAAAATACTTTATTTGCTGAACAAATGTCCAATGAACACTCCCATATCTGTTAAGTAATATTAATTGCACACAGGTTTCGAAAACAGAAGAATCATTAAAAGATAAATGAGGCTGTGTAATAGCCCAGAAGAGCTAATGTTATCACTTCCCAGGCCACTTTTACAACCTTCTTAGTAGGACCATTTTTAACTGAGTCATGATGGCCTGAGGAAAGTTACTTTCATTTTTTTATTATATCTGTCCAATTGAGTAGATGTCACAGAGGCAGCTCATTACGAGCACCACAATTAGAGGGCTGTCACACTCCTCGTAGCTAGGTTAAGTCAATTTGGTCAGGACCATTTGGAAAAGCAATCCTTTTCATGTTCAGTCATTTCCAAGCCTGAGAGGTCACTTACCTCTTGTTTCAAATGCAACTCAAAAATTAGTTACTCAAAGATCAGGCTGCAAAGCAAATGTAATTACAGTATGGACACATATCTAGTGTTAAGGTGGCACTGGAGCAGAAGAATTCCTACACACAGGAAGCAGGAATAGGTATGCACTCCTTTCCAAACTGGTTTATGAGTTGTGTTAGCTTGTTTAAATTCTGTATGGGTAATTTGAGATGTTTCAGTATGTACTGAACTGAAAAAACAGTTCAGCTAATCTTGGCATCAATTTAACCTTTATAAACTTTTTTTTTTTCTGATAAACACATACACATGATGTCTAATTTAAGGTCACCACAAGTAGCAGAAAGGTTACCATAGGCTTTGATTCAGATTTTGTATGAGAGGTGGAATTAGCTATAATAACTGAGGTAAACAGAAGAAAAATGCTGAGGCTGCCTCACAGCAAAGCTGGAAACTTTTAATTCCACTTTGCATGCAGCTGGAGATCTACCCTATGGTTGCTGTTCAGTGGCTGCGTTCTTGTTTCACTGCAGGTCTTGGCACAGCTCATCCTGGTGCATTTCACAGGCTATTAACAGCAGTGAGAACTGGAGACTTCATGAAAACAGGAACAGAAACCAAAAGCCTTAAAGGCTGGTGCAGTTCCTTTGTGTTATGGCTTTGCAAGCTCTCTGAAGAGCTAATTTACTAAATTCAAAACTTCTGGACAATCTCTTTGCCCTTTCTACCTTTACTTATTTATTTGTAAACACACAAATACACCGCCCCTCACGGAAAATATTGCAAACTGATGAAACGCCTGGAGCAGATCAAAATCACATTTAATCTTGGTAGCCAGGAAGCATGAGCCTTACTCTGAAGATATAGATGCAATTGAATTTGTCACTCCTTTGAGTGGCAGAGTCTCTGACTCCTCCTCAAGTGATGTGACCTGTAATGATTTTTGGAATGCAAGCATAAGATTCATTTCCAAGTTTTTCTCCTACTGTTATGCCTGTAAAATTGTTTCCACTTGAACGTACTTGACATTAGTCATAAATATCTGGTCAAACAAAGGTGAGGCAGGATGGAAATGCCATATACAACATTTAGTTTTACCCTCAGCTGCCAAGAACCTTTTTGCAGGGTAGCTGACCTGATAATAATTTGAAACATTTGCATATTGTTTTAATTATCTGTATAATCACCCAACAAATCTGACACTAGGTTTCTCAGCAGGAGTTTGCAGATTCCTTCTCTCCTAGTTAATCCGTTACTTACATGAGTCTTAAAGTTTGATCCAGACACAGATCACCTACCTGGTATGGTGCTTTCAAATTAGGCTTAATTTCTTTTTCATGTTTATTTCCCTTTGGGTCTAAATAGATGCTCTGGTGTGACTACATATCTTTTTATATCCATACACAAGTTTCTGTACTAATGGAATTAATTTTTCTCTCCATGTGGAAACCCCTCAACCAGACACAATCAACATGAAAGAGGCATTTCAGTAGACAGTATCTCCCCACTTCCTACCACCTCTTCCCTCCTGCTCAGCCACTACAGCCCCTGTAACATGCCACTGGGCTAAGCAGGGGGAATGGCTGCAGCTGGATAACCTAACACTCCTAACCCCTTTTGGATCCAGCAATTTAAAAGGAATGCTCACCATTTATTTAATCCTAAAATCCATCTTGTTGTAAGAGTTAGTAGTCAGATAATGCTATGTATAACATTCCAAGCATGGTGCCATAAATAAGGCATCTAAATAAAAGAGTTTGCAGCAAATGTTCAAATCCAGACTCCAAGATTCACTTCATTTAAAAGCAAACAAACATATTAATCTCCATTGCTGTATATTTTAAAGACATGAAAAACAGATTCTAAGAGCTTCTGAGTACTGCAAGCTGCTTCCACATTTTGAAAAGAAAGAAGAAATAACATTAAATTGCCTTTTTAAAGGCTTATCCTTCCTTTGCATGTCCTCATTCTTACAGCACGTTTCACTTGTAACCTGGCATTCGGCCCCAGAGAGTTGTTTTTTTTGTGGTTTTTTTTTTGTTTTGTTTTGGTTTTTGTTTTTGTTTTTTTTTAAATTTTTTTATTTCCCCCAAGTCAAAAATGCTTTCAGGAACAAAACAATGTTCTTGCTACACTTACAGAGTTCTGGTTACACCTACAAAGTGTCAAACCAAGCCTTGCTCAGTGCTTTCTTAAGAACATAAAGTACCTGCAAAAAAAGTAGGACATCACAAGTGATTTTCTCCCAGCCCCTGCAGTAGAGCAATGGTGGCTGGCAGTCTCTACAAACCTGACAGCCACAGTGATTTGCTCTTCACACAGGTAAATGCAGGTAAGAGCATGACTTCAGCTCTGTCTCAAGCAGCAAGGCAAGAAATTTCATATTAAATTCTATCTTGATGAAAAACTTCAACATGGATTTAAAAAGAACCCCCTCACAGCTCACTGTCTATCATTGACTATATTAAACACAGTCTGATTCACTGTTCACTGCCCTTTCCCCACCAAAGAAAAATAGAAAATCCTCTTCTAATTTTTGCTGTATGGTTCACATGTTGTGTCACTGGCATGGGATGCCAAGCCTCCCATCAGTTAATTGCTCAGGATTCAGTAGGAACACTCTCTTCTCCTGGCTTGTTGACCTTGCTTCTAGTTGCTTCCATAGCTGTTCAGACCCACTTATAGAAAGCTGAATTACTCCTTAATAAAGGTAGGCTTTAAACTCAATTAATCTTATTTGCCACTAAAATAAGATGCTTAATAAAATTGCTGAGTTGAAATTCCAGCCTGGAATGAGTACGATCTTTGGAAAATAAGCATTTAATCAAGAAATAATTTTGTGCCTGGCTTTTAGCTTTTAATGGATCCTAAATATGTGGGCACTAATATTCCCTGATCAGGTAATTAGTTCCCAGATATAGCAGCTATCTAATCCCTCCTGAAATGGGCCAGCTTTCTCCCTCAACACAGAAATGCAAACCCTGTCTGCGAAGGTTTGAGCTAACTAGAGTTTGAATAACGAAAACAGGTAAATCTGGGCTGCTAATTCAGGTGAAACTGAAAGCTGGGAAGGAAGACAAGATGCGCACAAAGGGAGCCCAGTGCGTTTGGCACAAAGTGGGAATGAAACAGAACATCTCTTCATGCTGGGGCAGAAGTGTGAGCTCTGGCAAATCACATCACTGCTCTGCGAACCCGTTTTCTCAGCCATAAAAATGACTCTGATCACTTTGCGGGAGACTGAGCTCTGTGAATACAGAATATAAGGTAGACATGCCATGCCATTGAAGTCAGTTGCTCTTCTGCAGCTTGTCTGCATATTTATTAAAACAGGATTTACCATCAAAATAGAACAAACAGCAAGCGAGACCTCTCCTGTTAGTGGTGATAATGTGAGAAAGGTGAAAACTCTTTCTTATTCTGCCATCTTTCAGGACTCATTTAAAACTCACTGAATTGCCAATAGCTGCCATGACTTTATTTCATTTTCCTTGATCATATAGATGTTGCCTTGGGACATTCAAGAATCACTCCTTTATTGTCGCACACCAAGAGTTTATCTAAAGGATTTAAAATAACTTCTCTTTGATAGATTTATTTTCTCCTCTACAGCACAAAGAAATTTAGTAAGAGACACCCAATATGCTGGGATTAAAAAAAAAACCAACAACCTAGAAAGTGTTCTAGCTCTTGTGATGGTATTTTATATTGTTTCTCATGAGGGGAATTATCTCCATTAATGGTGATTGCAAATCCCTGTGTACTGGGACATTAGCTTCCCTCAAGCTTGTTAATGAAATGAAAAAAAGACAACTAGAATATTACAGAGCTGCTTTATAAAGCACTTATCCTATTAAGCCACTTAGCCTTCATCTTTACATAGGGATGGGATGCCCAGAAGAATTCTTTGGGGAATTTATCAGATGTAGCATTAAGAAAGGCAAAGGAAAGCCCTCATTCATTAGGATCAATTTTAGCAAGTCAGGAGGATGGAAAGCAGCTTTTAGCTTTCAGAAGAACTTACATTTTAATGTTTTTGCAGCAAGCCTTAGTTGATGTGTAAATTGAACCACATAATTTCTAAAATAAAGCAATTTGTAGTGAGCTCACTGACATTTTACTTGTCAGTTCTAATTCAGCAGTAGTAACTCTGAGTTTGGCAAAACATGGATTCTTCATTAGAAAAGGTATTTTGTCCTTAGCTAACCTAGCAAAGCAGATTGGAGGGGCATACTTTTGAAACTTTATTAAAGTTAGCCAGCTGTGTTTGCTTCTTGCAATCAACAAAATAAAAAATATGGATTAAAAATTCTGTCTCCATCATATCAAAGAAATGGTCAGTTTGTAACCCATTTTGTCTGTGAGGGTTGGCTGTGGTCTCTTTTGGGACCAGAGTCTACAAATACTAGGCTCAGGCTAGACTCAGAAATCTCTCACCCTTCCAGAATAAATTAGCAAACAAAAAAGATGCTGGCAAAGAAAAGGTTTTAAAAGTTAATGTGTTAGGGTAATTAAATGCATATTTCAGCAGTATTTATTTGGCATTGATTGGCCAAGGCCACTTACTGCGAAGAGTTGAATAGTTAATTCAAGTGCTAGGCATCTCCTAAAGGAGATGACCTTGGGGTCATATAATTGTAACAGTAATTTGTTTAGTTGAAGAAATGAATATGTTCTCAATTAGCTTAGCAGGCATTATAATAACACTAGTGGGATTTATATTTGCTTATGTTATTCTGCTGTAGGAATAAAGTTATTGGATCTGTTTGCCTGCATTTAGTTCCCCAGTTCATGATTCTTTACAGAAAAGATGTAAAGGTTTTCTCCACCTGATTAATAGATGACCAATCCCAATTCTGCAGATACTGGCATAATCACCCAAGGGAACTGTGGGATATACAGCAGTGTCACTGGCAGAAGACAGTGTTACTTTCTTAAATCTCTCATGCTGATTTTCCCTCCTAACATGTATTCTAAAATTTACCCCATAAATTGGTGCCTGATCTGAGATTATTCCACCATTGGGGCTCTTGGAGGTTTATCACAGATATGTTATTCTGCTGGGCTTCCCCCCTCCCCCACTGTTTTAATTTACTGGCACTGTAAAATGGGAAAGCAGTAATTCATTTGACTATGCTCTACCTCAATACTAATGCAATCCTCTGATCTAAACTTCTTAATGTATTTCTTTTAATTTTAAAATGCTGACACATTTTCACTGTTCACTAGTCAATAGGAAAAGAGTTTTTCAGGTTCATCTGTCTTGTGGGAAGCCAGGAATTAGTCTGTAGAGACTTTCTGTGGCCAATGTGAGTGAGCTGGGCATGGCTTTCTGCACTCTGCCAGGTGAGCTCTCTGCAGGACTTGGTACCACAGGAGGTGCGGGGCAGACCCCCTCTGTGTGCTCCCACCCTCTCCATTGTGCTACACCAGAGAGAAAAAGCACAGTGTGCCCATGACGTATGTTCCAAATCAACTCAGTCTCTAGCTGCTAGGCAGCTCAGTTTCTTCACATGCTACCATTTATACAAATTAGAGGCGGGTGAAGAAATCCTTCAGTGTTAAGAAACAGATCAACCAAGTTGTAAAGACAGGGCTGGCTGAGTTGCTTTGCTTCATTTGTCATAAATAAAAATTATGTGGCCCAAGAAACAGTTAAGTAAAACAAACCAAGCACATCTTCCTAGGGTTGATCTTTGTCTTATTTCCTAACTATGCAGGGCACTTATACCTGTGCTTTAATCACCTATACACATGCTTAAATATTTTGTTGAGCAAAGCTGGC
>JAVJGJ010000034.1:5514628-5530292 GCA_035590215.1 Microhierax caerulescens | reverse complement strand
TTTTTAACACATAGCTGCATTTGTATTATGTAACAATCCCCATCTCCAATTATTTTTGTTGCAGTCACCATAAAACTCGTTCCTGCTTTTCCTATCAATTAGTCCAAGAAGGAGCTGTGTACTTCGCATGCCTGTACATACATTTAAAGAGAAACGGCTGAAGGGTAATTATAAAATACGAGATCATGAGGGAAGACGCTGCACATGCATGCAGCTGTGCACAAACCAGCTCTTTGGGGGCAAGACTGGTTTACCTGGAGCGAGCCCAGGACTGCAAATGATAAGGGCCAGGCAGCGCAGAGAGGAGAGTGACAGTGCCCCACGTGTCTCTGCATAACCCCTCCCTCCTCCAAACGATGCTAAGAGGAGTCAGGATTTTTCGAGGAGCCCAACTGACATGTGAGTTCAAGTGGAAAATGAACATCTCCAAACCACCTCTCCATCTCCCTGTTGCCCTCAGCTTCTCATTTGTAAACTTGTGATGCTACCATTTCCCTTCGCTGCCTGGTACTGTGGATTTAAAGTTCTGTGGCAAGAATTGTCTCTAACGATATGTACGGACAATGCCTAAAGCTGGGAGTCCTGGTAGGGACTGTGACCTCCAGGCATTCATGTTTTACAAAATACAAGAAAATATTGGGGGTGGGGAGTGGGGCAGAGCAGAGGGAGGAAAGCCTTTTAGAATACAAGAAAGAAGTTGAATCCAGCTAATTATCAAGAGCTTCCCATCAGGCTGACAGACTCCCACCGTGGACACACTCAGTGGTTGTTCTTTATTTCTGAGCTTTACTTTAATCCCTCCTCATTTCTCTTGTTTCATTTCCAGTCAGTTCAGGATCCTAATGTTTTTGCCAACTTATTTTTAATGGGATTGTTAGCATCCAAGAAGCCTTGTCAAATAATCATTTACATTTATACAACTACTTTCAGGGACCCCTGTGGTTGCTTCCACTCACTGTGTGTTTTCCAGCCCCCACTCTCCTCACATTAGCAGGGAAGATATTTTTCTCACTGGGAATGCATCAAATTAAAAATCTGGCTGCTTGACCCTGTTCTGCACGTTCATCTGAAGGTGCACCTACTCTGTCAGGCTGATGGTCCTTTTACATTATTACTTCATATTTGGCAATTCACATTTACACGTTAGCCAACAAAAAGACATTTGCAAAACTTTTCTTGAGTAACGAACTGAAGTCTGTCAGCTACAGAAAAAGCATAAGCCTGCTGCTCTTTCTTACCCAAATGGAAGAAAGGTTGTTTTTAAATGAGACTTCTAGCCATTTCGCTGATTGCTCACCACCCACTGATCAGCCTTTTCAATGACTGTTGCTCTTCAGAAATGCTGAAGAATGTGTGTGTTGCTGAATCCCAGAGCTTTGCCCATCTCTGCTAAAGATGCGGATTGACCTGCAGTATCTTCCTGGTTTGATATTTTCTGCCATAAAGCTTACACCACAGCAGATTTGCTTTTCACCTAGTTTCCCAATATTTCCATCCCGCTCTCTATATAAAGAAAAATCAATATTGCCTCCTATATAATTTTCATGGCCAGAAATTTCAGAGGTTCCAAACCTTTAAAATTGAGGTGTAGCAGTAAAAGAGCTTGACCAAAGTTTCAGAAGAGCTTAGCTGCTGTTAGGAGCTGGTAGATTCTGGTGGACTTTGAGTAGTGGGATACTCAGAATGTTTGTGAGACATTGCTCTCTCAGCGGCTGGACCCACAATTACTGTCAGCAGCACTTTTGCATGAGAGATTATGGCAAATCAGTGGGATAATTTCTCCTTATCTGGTACAACCGAAATGAGAGCTCTGCACTGCTGTGGTCTCTGGCTCACCAGCTAATGCTGCTCCCTGAAGCAGCGATCTCTGATCCAGCTGCTTTACTTTTTTGAAACTGTTGCGAAATGCGTTGCCTTGATTTCAAAAGAATATTAAGGAGAATCACTTAAATGTCTGCAAGTTTCAAGAGAAAACCCGGGAACTGAAGACTGCAGAGGCAAAGTCTACCCTGTCAGCACCTGCCCCCCCACTAGCCTTTTCCCATTAGAAAAGGCAGCCAGAGTTTCTGTAGCTGTGATTTTGAATGCGGTTTACCTTTTCCAAGTTTATTCTTTCTATAGGACAGGCTTGTTAGACTCCTGAGTCTGAATGCATTTTGTCAATCAACTGAAACAGATGACAGTGTGGAATCTTTTTGTTATTTTTTTAGGGCTACTTTACTGGAGAAAACCTGGAACGAGTGTGCTAATTCACGCATTTGGTCTGGTGCTTTTACAGGGACTCGGGGAGAATCTGCCTCTTGCCTGAGACAGTAAATCAGTTGGCAGACATCCATTTTTGGCACTGTACTACTTGCATTTTTCTGGCAGAGTCAAATATTGATGAGAACATAACTACCTGGTTGAATGACAGCTTGCGCATTCACTTGTGCAGAGTATAAATCCAGCATGGAAAGGGTCAATCTGAGGAAGGAACAGAATTAAAGTAAGTGTAAAGCTGCTCTGCCTTCAGAGGAGCTGAACCATCTGGGGATCAACTCAAGCTGGGGATGCAGCTAAGTCACAAGAGCACCTTTCTGTACCTGTTTCTCCCTAGCAGGTCACGCTACTCTATGTGCAAATGGAATTATTTACACCAGGTCCCACTTAATTAGAGATTGACCTTGATTTTATTTTTTTAGCATTTGAAAGCCTGAGAAACCCTGATCCATCCTAGCTTGCTACATTAACAGAGGTCAAGTTCCATTTTGTAGCCCTGGATGGCACACCTTGCGTTATGCTGGCACTGAATTTCCAGCCCTACCAGCCCAGTAGAGGTGCAGGTAATTATGCTCAAAGCAGAACGCTTATTTATAATCTATTCCAATGACGTGTTTCAAGGTATATTTACAGGTAATGACAGTACAACAAAACTAAATACTTGACAAGCTTCACCTTTTTTTGGGTGAGCAAATAATTTTTGAACCAACCCTGATTACCGTGAATTTTTTTATTGTTCAAAGATATTCCCCAATTAGTTTCAATAATTTTCATCCTGTAAGTTGCAAACAATTGATAGCTATGAATATTTGCTATTCATTATTGATGTGGTAAGACTGGTCACCAGAGGTATATGTTATTGTTTCTGCAATTTTATCAGGCAAGTGTGTTAAAGAGGAGAATAATGAATCCCAATATGAATAGTGTAAAGAACAAAGAACCCAAGTGACAATTATCAACTGAAAAAACACTTCTGTCAAAATTCATGACTCAGAGATGGTAGGAGTCCAAGAATTAACAAGTCATAATTAGTATAGCCTCACAAATCACAACAAACAAAATAATTTTTGTTCATAAAAGTATTCTCAAGCCACTGCTTTTAGCTATTGCTTAAAAATCTACAATGCCAGACATCATACAGCATTCTTTTAAGTGTGGCAGCTATTGTTTCAAATGCTGAGAAACTTTACTTAGAAAGACGAATTTGGTAATCGCTCTGAGCACTTAGAAACACACTAATGAGTCTTTGCAGAAATAGCTCTTCTTGACTGATTATTACAACAGTTTCACAAGAGGATTGCCATCTTGTATAATTTAACAACAATGCTGTTAAACCTTGTGAAGTAGGCAAGTGAAAATTCTTGAAGTTTTTTATATATGGACTCTACATTAACATTATTAGAAATTAAAACTGTTACAAGGAAATTATTTGCTAAAAGTACCTGGGTTCTGAGTTTCACTTGCACAAGCTCTGGTACAGAGCTTGAAAGTATGACAAGTTCTTTTTTGAACTGAATCTTCCTGGTGTAACTACTCCACCTCGTTGATCCTAATTTTCTGGCAATTTTTTTTTTTTTTTTACATATAGAGTATCTGCCAATGAACTATGCAAAACCATGAGTTTCATTAAGAACTCTACATTAAAAATCAAGACCACAAATCAAGCACCCAAAAGCTGGAAATGGCACTGCTCTTGCTATTGATTCCTTGCTAAAGCACTCCTGTTCTATCTGTCTGCAACATTCACTCAGTGTTTTGCCAAACAAGAAATGGAAACTTAGAACAGGATGCACCCAGTAACATCAAAAAGTGGTGATGCCAATCCCATTTATAATTACCTAGTACCATCAGCTCAGCTATTTATATTAAAAAAATGCTAGGCAGTATGCGCAACAATGGAGCATATGCACTCGAAAGAGGATGTCAGCATTGACATTCCCTTGACCAGGACGTGTGTTCCCAGAGGATATTTTTTCCCCCAGGCCCTACAACCAAAACACAACCATGAAATTCAACACTCCAGAAAAATCTAGCTTCTTGGAATAGCTGAATAAATGGGAAAGCAGCAAGGTAAGAGTATTTACAGTGGATAACAATAAGCATTTCTGTTAAATTACATCATCTTCATCACCCAAATTATGACCTAAAGGCAAGATTTAAACCCAGACAACTCTGCAGTAGATAGGCAGTTCTGTCAAATGAGAACTTGAGAAAATGCTAATATGGCTTATCATACAAAGAACATCAATTTATAATAACACAAGGAACAAAAAGAGAATAATTTAATGCAATTTCTGAAAAAAAAAAATTTTGAGGGATAAAGCTGATGAATAAAGGGCAACATTAGGAATTAGGTATAATTTAAAGCATTTCTGAATTAAACATGCTATGGTCCAACAAACCAAACAAGGACCCCAGGAGTTCACTTGCTGGACAAGTAACTGGGATTTGCCCTATTGCTATGACAAGTGCCATATAATAACTCAAGAGAAAATTAGAAAATTTTAGCAGACATCAGTGTGGTAAACCTGACAAATAGAGCCCAATGCCACATGCTGAGGAAAACCAAAACTGAACATCTGTTCATTAACTGATCCCTGTCCATCGCGTTCACTGAATGGGGCTGGGGCTCAGTGTCAAAATAGAATATGCTTATTTAATTAAAATCTCATCACCAGAGACACAACATTGCACAAGCACCCCTGATTAGCTCTTTTCTTAAAAAATTCATGGCCTTATCTTTGGAAACTAGCAAAACTCTTTTAATATACTTCTGTGTGTAATTATTATACACAAAGTGTTGTGCTCTGGTAGGAGGCCTGAGCTGGGAAAGCAGCAAAAACGAATTTTCACAAAGCTTGAATGTCACAACCTTCACCCGAAAAAAGTTTAATTTTACATCTTTCTATAAAACCACCCATGTCACTGATTTAATCTAAAAGCTAAGATTAGGTAATGGAAGGGTAAAGCAAGGCTTTGATGTTTAGATTTTAGGTCTGGTTGCTACAAGCACCGAAAATTGGTTTTTCAATAGAAAAAGGTGAAGACAGACAATGGATTCATCCCTGAACAAGATGGGTAAACTCAAAGAAACCAATATAAGTGTAGTTTGGCCTGTCAAAGTGAGCCATGTGCAGTAGATGGGCTATAAAAATGCAGGACTTGCCATACATTAGCAATCACGGAGGCACTCTAATCAGGACTGCACTTTAAACTTTTATCTCAAAGGCAACAAAAAGTGTAGGCTGCGTTTGATTGGAGTGAACATTCCTTCATTTCATAGTGTCCTAAAACTTCATTCAAGGTTCTCCTGGAAAGGATAAAGTGGCATGTGGTAATTGCTTTGACATCCTTCAGGAAAAGTCAATAATGAGTATGAGTGAAGGGTTTAGAAAGAATACGATCCACTACTGAGTTAACCTAGAGGGTGTAAATCAAACTAACTAGATTTGATAAACAGTGATAAGTCTCTCTCATGGCTGTATTTTACGTGAACAGTTAATTATACTGCTCCTGAGAACGAAGTGCTAATTACATCCTGGCAGAATCCCCAGGCCTAACAGGGTTGACACTGTGTGTGTTTCCTCTGGGCGCTCGGCTTTCCAGGGCACTGTGATCTGCACTCATGGCATTCCTGCCCTCCAAGCCCTGCCCCTCTTGCTCTGCAGTGATGGGCAGTCATGGTCAATTATGTGCTGAACAGACATCCCAACCCACCAAGCAGACTGAAGACTTTCCTTGCCTGTAAGAGCAAAGAAATGGTGAACCGGGAGGGGTGAAGGTGGCGGTGGGGGAAAGAAGAAAAGAGTAATTCTGCTGTCAAATGTATGGGCAGGCTGAACTGCCTCTGATGAACTGCCACTCTCTTGTACATGCTGCTGATGACAGTCCCTAGGGCATGAATGCACTTCTGAAAGCCTTAACCTTTACATCAAACATGCAAAACTGCAAGACTTACGGCTTATATTTAAATTCCCCTGAGAAGGGGTAAAATCCTCAGGTGGCAGAATTTCATTCCAGGGCTTCAGCCTACATTATACCGAAATTTCATAGAACAAGTGCTCTTTTACTGCTTGATACTCAGGATTACATTCAGGGGAAAAAAAAATAAATATGGTTACCCAAGATGCCCCACACCTCCTCGACACTTGCAGCAAGAGAGTAAATTGCTGGAGATGCTCTTTACCCTCATTTTCTGCTAAGCAAATTCCCGTACGCTTCTGTGCACAGGGATAAGCATTATACACTAAAGAAAAATTTGTTTGCAGGGGCCCCTAATTAATCGCGAATAACACTGGATAGCAATGAATTAGTCCATTTTCCCAGAGTTCAGATACTAGCAGTAAGCCTTGCCTGGGTGAGTACAAAGCTGATGAGAAGTCTGTTCATTTTGCAGCTCAGATATAGACAACATTTGTTGTTCTATTTTTCCAAAATAAACATATAGTCATCAGATGTACTTGTTTACCTATTCTGATACGTTTATATAGTGTCATTCTGGATCTTGAATAAGAGCAAATAAGGCAGAACTGTAGCACAGAGAGGAGGAAAGAAACAGCTCACAGACTCCGAACAAGCCTTCGTTGTACTTCATGTTCTTGCTAAGCCGCAGCCTGGCTGTGCTTTTTGTACCTCGTCAGCACCATCTAAGGACAGAAAATGGGAATCACCAAGGGGAGATCTCACTGCGTTGGAGATCTGTATCAGAATATTTCAACCTGAGAGACACAAATCATATTTTACTTCTCACATGACTCAAAAGAAAGACTGATTGAACTTATCAGTGGAAAAAGGAAATGCAGAACGTCATCATCTAACTTATGAAGTGTAGCTTTCAAATTGAGCTTAATACTCGCACAGAAATAAGAAACAGTGAAGGTTTTCTCCTCCACTAACACCAAGTTCCAAATTAATGGAAAAGGTGTGGGATGTGATGGCCTAGAAAAGACTGAAATTGAAAAGAGATTGTAATGTTTTTTTTTTTTAAAAAAAAAAACTACTATGCACTTCATTGTGAGGCAGGGGGGAGTTAATACCTATCCAAAACAAAAGATAGAGGCTTGGATTCATCATAAGGACGATTTGGTATGACAAAGAATCACCTAATAAATCCACTTGGAAAGGTAATACAGCTCAGCAATTGGCTATAGATGTAGAAATGACCATCTGGTCACTCAGTGGGGCATTCAGTGTCCATATTTAGATCTGTAACTCAGATACTAAGTTAGGACTTTTATACTTAACTAGCTGAGAGAGTCCTCCAGCTTCTGACTGAGGCATGCTGGATGGATGCTGGGAGATCCCAGGGCACTGGGGAACCCCTGCCTGACCTTGGTGCCATAGGGGAAAACTTCCACTGCCCTGACTGGCCCCACTGGGGCCAGTGGATTCATGGAGAAATAGTTGAGAGACAAAACTGTACTTGAGGAAGACACTTTGCTGGGGAACATAAAGCAAAAGTGTGGCTGACTTCTGAAAGCTGGCATTTTATTCCAGATTTATGTTTGCTACAACAAGTGCATTTTGTGCTACCTTCTTTCTTCTTCAGTTCATCACTGTTCAGCTGATTACTTATTTTATGCATTTTCATCATAAATATTCACTATACTTTCGACCCAATTTGTGCCTTTATGTTGTCTTTTCCTTTTGTCATTGGACTTCTGTTTGCGAGCTCTCGTGTCTTTATTTCTTAAGTTTTAAACACAAAAATGTATTATGTATTAAGTAATTACAAATTATTATAAAGATGCTTCTCTAATAAAAAAGCTTTACCAATGAATACAGGAATAATTTATCAGAACGTGAGTCATGCTGGCATCTGCTGCTTTTGGAAAATAAAGGGACAGCAAAATGTAGAGTGAAATAACTGGAATACCTACATGAAGGAAAAAATATTAATAATAGGTTCTTCAATGTAACGGATAATTATAAAATGAGATGCAATGGCATAACACCAATGCCAGAGATGTTCACTTAGAAATAAGGCACAAATCTAACAGAGATGACAAACAATCACAGGAGTCCTTTGTCACATTTTATGGGGGCACCTCCATCACGTTAATTTTTAAAGCAGGACATTACATCTTTCCAAAAGCTCTATTCTACTTCAATTAAGAATTAATTAATCTAAGTCCCCTCTTTTGTGTTATAAAGGAGGTCAGACTAAAAGATCGCAATGATAAAAAATAAGTCGAATCCCTTTTACCTAGACTGTGAATAATTTGTCAAATGTCTTTCTTCTTGTGCAAACATTAACATTCCCACATATTAACTACTTGTCCTGTATTTACTTTACAAATAGTAAATTACTTAGTAAATAATGTTTATTAAGCTCCTTGTAAATGGAAAAACTCTATCATAAGTAATAACAGGATGATCTATTGCTTACATGGTAATATCTTTTTTTCCCACAGAAAACTTTCAGAAATGAATTTCCATTTCTAGTACTTTACAATTTTAAATGCAAAATTTGCTTTCTGTGCTCACTCTAAAATTTTTGTTCCAAATTTGATATCATAGAAAGTATTCTTCCCCAAAGGACTGTCCACAGAATACAAAGAGAAAAAAAACCAAACAACAAACCAAATGTGAATGTAGCCTGACTGAATTTGTTTAGAAGTCTAAACTTCTGTCACAGATTTTACAGAAACAGGCTCAGTTCAATTTATAGGCTAATTCAGCATCCCTATAATGAAAGGGGAAAGGATGCAGGAGCTTTCACAGCTAGCCAAAACAGAAAGACCTGAGGAAATGTCTATCTAAGCGTCATATTCAATCTTTTGCTGCAAAGCAACCCATTAATTTACTTGCATTCATTTTAGCTGTCCCTATAAACAGATGTGGATTGCAGTCAGTCAGCAAGTAAAAATAAAAACAAAATACAAGTGGAACAGAAAAAGGCCAAAGAAAACCAATGCAGCAAAAGAGGAGCTGGTTTGACATGATGCTTCAAGTCACCCTCAGCAACAATTTTCACCTGCCACAGCAACAGAGAGGGGACACAGCAACAGCACCTGCCTTTATCCTTGCACCAACACACACTCAGGTTTGGTTTCCAAAGCCTATTCACTCAGCAATGTTTTCTGACTTGAAAAGGAGAAGGACAATGATGAAGAAAAAATAGCCCAGTGGTATAAAGGCTTACTAATGGTGTATCAGCCTTTTAATTTTCTGAAGCTTCACCTCGTAGTTACCTATGCGCAGTAGTTACCATGATGACAAAGCCATTATCCCCAGCTTGCTGGGGGCTGCATGGGCTGGACATGAAAAGAGCAGATAAGCCGAGTCCGATTTCTATGAGATGCCATTATCAGAATCAGAATTTGCTTTGGTTTCCCAGCAGAGGGGGAACACATGAATTACTGTTTCTATGCCTTAAACCTATTTGATGTCCGTCTCAAACAGCATGAACGTCTCTGTTCCCTTTACCTCTGCTGCCACTGGAAAGTGCCCATTACTGAGGCCAAACTTTTTCTGAAGACAAAAGTTTTTGCCACCACATTTGTTGGCTGAATAACTTCCATTGAAGTCCATTTAGAGCAGCAAGACTTCAGCCAACTTTGCACAATTTGAGTTAACATACAAACCCACCACTTTTCCTCCTTTCCCCAGACCAAAGTGCCTGAAGGACCACAAAGGGCCAGAGGTCTCCCAGTGCTCCCAGAGATGAGAACAGCCTCTGGGCTATGCTGGCACAGCACATACCACAACACAGTAATATAAACCTAAACATGCTAATAATGCACGTGGCTGCCACCTTTCTTGAAGTATCAGCTTGGAAACCACCACCAGTGTTGTCAGAGTCCACCCCAGGGCTCCCGGTGGCCTGTTTGCCATTGCAGGCGAGCCAGCCACTCTCCTAGAACACTACTGATTCAGTTGCCTTTGCTCAAGGAAAAAGAAGGTACTATGTGATCTGGAGGAGCTAATACAGTGAAACAGTTAGGAAAACACATACTAGGAAGTCTAAACAACACAGCAGTAGAGGAAACATAATGATTTGCACCCTTTTGTATCCATGCAAGATCTCAGATCATTACGAGAGTGTGTACCTGCTCAGGATGCTGTATGCTACACAACATATGTGAAGTTTAATCTAACAAAAGGTGTATATTACACTTCCTTTGGGGAACAGCTTTTGTATTAATACCCACCTACAAATTACTAAGAACATTTCTAGTGCTATAAAAATAATAAACTGTAGTAATAACAGTAAGCTGTATTTGTGAATACACTGAAGCTTGTTCAACCCAAAGTTCATGTCACAGCAAAAATTTCATTTCCACTGAAAAAAGTAGTAAGATGCTCCTCTACAATGGGCTGCAATGAGCTTTTATGAACTATTTTATATCTATCAAAATTACGTTCATCATTCAAGAATTGCATTGACTTCAAATCCTCAGTTTGCTCTAAGAGCACATTAGCTTTATTACTCTAGATTAGCTTTGCAGATTGTACTTACAGTACATTTCAGTTAACAATTTAGCAACCCACATGTTGAAATACATCATTTTATGAATCCCCAGATTTATAAAACTCTGTTCTCCTGTACACCAACACGGCTTCAGTGAAGTTAGTGCATCTTTACTAGTTTGTGCCAAAACATAGGAATTATTGTGAAATTATGACCCCATCCAAGTCAATGACAATTTCTACTGGTTTCATCAGAGCCAGGTTTTGTCTCTGATTTTAGAACTCCTCCCCGCTTCTCTACAGCATCTTCTTTTTATGTAACCAGAGAATGAGCTTCATCCAGCTAATTTCACACATCCAACTGTTGTTCAGTGTGTTCTATATAGGTTTTTATAGGAATGAAAGGGGGTGCCTTAGGATGATTCAGTAACTCTAGCATCCCAACCACACTTGGGAAAACATTTATTCCCCCTCTGTAACACAGAGTAACTCTGCTGTTGACTCAACTGATGAGACTTGAGTCAGTAAGGTAAGGTGGATGTTAGAAAGAGTGCATAAAGGTAAAAATTTTGACTGAAGGATGACTCAGAGTAAGTTTTCCGACCCCTGTAAGCAAACCTGACAACATAAATGCACAAAAATTGAAAGTCTGAGGATGAAGATTAGACTGGAAGAACATCCTTTATTTTCCCTGCCAGCCCCTTGCACAGCAATGCTGGGCTGTAGAAGGGACACTTGCTTTCCCTGGAAGAAAAAGCCTTATCCAGCAAGAACATTTATTTACACAAAAGCATGGTATTACCCAATTCCATTACTCTAGGGAGGACATTTGTAGGGTATACAGGTATTTTAATAAATAATGTGATCAACAGAAAAAGAATATGCACCAGCGCACAAGTTCAAATAACAGTTAACTTCAGATGTGGAAGTCCCTGTACAGCTCTCAAAGACTGGATTTTCTCTTTGATTTCTTATCCAAGTACTCCTAAAACTATTGACAACTACCCAAGATCCACTCCCCCAGAGAGGAGGACTGTGGGAGCCTGTATTTAATCACTCAGTAGTGCATGCAAGCCACATACTTAGGTTTTATGCAGATGCCCCAAGTTTCTCCACCAGAGACTATAGAAGGGGGTTTTAAAGTAGTGCCTGGGAGATACAGCCACACAATTTCAAATGCTATTATTTGTTGACAGGATTTATGAAAGTACCTCCCACACACTGGTTTGAAAGTTAGGCACCTTGTTTGTTCCCCCACTTCCTCAAACATCAATCTGTGGCCCATCCACACATGTTGGCTTAATTTTAATTCTGCAATATTCATTCACCTGCAGAGGGAACTCTGCTGTCACTTCATATTATTTTTGAAGCCTCCCTATTCATTCTCTTTTCTGTTCTTCTACCTTTCCACTCCAGTATGTGTCACAAGCATGCTGACGTGAGCACGTTTCATTAAAGCAGTTGTCTCCAGCCATGCAAACAAGGTGACACAGCTGGAGGGCAGACCATGCCTTAGATCTCTTCGGGTTCTCCTAATTACAAGCCTTCACAGGACAAGACTGGTTTTCTCCTAATCACTTTAACAGATCTGAAGTTACTGGTTCATCCCAAAGCAGGGTGAGCTATACATAAACTACTTTTGACAGGTATTTATCTAGGCCGTCCTTAAAGTCCAGCACTTCTCTAGGCAAACATAACTACACTTACTAATAGAAAAGTTTTCTGATGTGTAATCTAACTATCTCTAGCTGACAGCATACATATAAACTTTAAGTCCATTATATCTTTTCACAGCCCAGTGAGCATAAGGAGTACTTTTTTCTCTTTGTGGAACCTTTCTACATGTTCAAATATGATGTAAACCCTCAGTTTCCTCTTTCCTAAACTAAAATCCACTAGTTTTTCTAGTATTTAATATTTTGTAAGCAAGAAAATAGTAACAAAGAAAAACTCCTGTCATTCTCATCTGGACTCCCTGGTTGAGATCTATTACTTGTCTCAGAAAACTGTGACACAGTCCCCACAGCACCACAAAAGATGGAATGAACAAACCCTGTATCTTAAACACAGCTCTTGGATTCTTCCAAAAGAGTTACCTTTGCCTTTGCCATGGTAAGGTAATGTCAACTCATATTTAGTTTGTGATGGAAAACCTCTAGGTTTCATCAGCTAATAATGCCTAACTAATTATTCCCTGATTAAACATTATACTTTGGGATTTTTCTATCCAAAGCATACTTTTGCATGAGTATTTAAAGACGTGATCTTACAGATCCCAGACAGTTCCCAAATTTATCAAAAATTCTGATTTTTTTTTACAAAGCTTCTACAGTCCTTCTAGTTGCTACAACCTAAAAAAAAATATCTATAAAATAAACTCAATTCCAGCTGCCAAGACCTTGATAAAAATATAGATGTGAACCAGTCCAACAACCAGAGTTCACTTAATACATATCCCTGCCATGACTTGGTTATTGACATCAATGACTTATTTCAGCACAGTTTTCAACCAGCTATGGACATACACTACAATGATTTTGTCTGGAAAACATTCCCTTTCTGCTTCAGGAATGGCATGCTGAGGCATGCTGCCTACCTCTTGTATCCATCTGACAACAGAGGACATTAATTTATCACGACAAGCAACCTTGTACATATTTAAGGCTGGCTCTCTCTTCCAACAGCCTAGTTATGCCAATTCAGCCTGGCAAAGATCCTCCTGGAGTATATTTTCTTGTCCTGAGGTCATCTCCAGATTTGTCTTTCAAACAGCTTTCTCATTTAGAACACAAAATACAGCGCTCTTTGCGATCCTGACTCCCTACCAGGTCACAAAGCATTTTCACCTGATCTTCTAATAGGACTTGTCAAAAAATTCCCTCTTGTCTGGTTTCAGGGGGTCTATTGCATCTCTGCTTAAGACACAAGGGACAAGTAGTTGCCCATCCACTTCTGCCCACAACTTCCACCACAGCCAGTTGTAATCTCTGTCACAGAAATCCTAAAAGATTTGACGTGAACAACTGGGATTTGCCTGGATGTAGAGAGCAAAGACACATGTCAAGCACAGCCCCTGGGCTTTTCCCACTGGGCTGAGCTGATACACTGCAGATCACAAAGCAGAAGGCTCAGGACAAAAGGGGTGTGTGTGGAGTTAAAACTTTTACAGATTTTTGAGTATTTCCTGGGAACGCCCAGTGGTGCTCTTCAGGAGTATTACACAAACTTGGAGGAAAAATTACCTCCGTGTCAGGAGGTTGTATAGCAATGTCTATGGAAAAGGAAGGAGAAATCACTCACCTCATTCCATTTAGTGAAAAAGAAATCATCACTAAAGCAAGTACATCAAACCCACTATAGGTAGCCTGTCACAACATTTCTCCATCTAGCTGCTTCACACAAATATTCAGGTACTTCATTTCCCACTCTGTGTAGCAAGAATTTACACGAGAAAGGAGCCTAAAAAGAGCAGTGCAGAGTAGGCAGTAGTTTTCGTCACTCTCTAAAGAAATCCTTTTCTCTCTGTACTGCCAGTTCCAGCAGAAAAACCATCATGCACCATCTCAGCTTTTCCAGACTCACTGCTTTAGGCTGCAGCCATTTTCTCAGGCATTCTCCATCTTTTCCCACAGTTACTGACAGGAAAGGACAAGCAGCTTCCAAGAACTCATACTGTGCACATCTTGACACAGTTCAGCATCACCTTTGCCCTTTGAGGCCATTCCTTTTGAATTTTCTTGTGTTCTTCCATCACCTCAAAATGTTCTGAACAGACTTTAATAAAGATGAAAACTGCAGACTCTGAAACTAAGTTATTTCCTTCACAAATAATATTTCTTTAATATTCAGTCTCTCTTGATGAACTTTTGTCATCAAGGAGCCTACTTATGCTTAGCAGCAGCACTCATGCTACAGTGCTGGCACCCTTGGTGACCACAGTAGTTTACCCCTAAGACTGCTTTCTCTTCATATCTTGGAGTTACGCATTTTTGTTTCATGTTTATTCTTTCTTATTTGTGGGTCACATCCTTGTTCAGTCCAGAGACTTCAAGGTATAGTCTTGCCTCATCTCTTGTTACTCTAATGATCAGTAGACAAAAATTATTAAAATATATGCAGCAAAAATTATTTTCATTTTCTACAATTTCCTTCTATTAATATGAGAACGCAGGTAGTGTTTTACTGGTCCAGAACTGAATCCAGTTTCCTGAAATCTGTAGTCAAAACAAGCCAAGAGTAGATTTTAAAATATACTGGAAATGGATTCATTAAAATAACAAAGCAGGTTCTTTCAAAGCACGTTTCCCTCAAAACACATGTTTTCCCCAGGGCAGTCTTGACTCACTGAACTCTCACTGTGCATTACACCCACTTCTTGAAAGCCGCTTCTTTCTCTGCCACACTTGACTCCGATCTTGCTAGTAAGGGGGCAGCCTTTACTCAGTCCAGCCTGTCTCCGCAGGTGGCTTCTTTACTACAGCCATCTGTGTGCTGTACCACAGCCAGCCAATCTTTTTCTTCATTGATGCATATGACTTATTTTGAACCCAGATCCTCAGGAGTCAGATGTAATTGCACACTGACTGGTGGGCATGGAGCACAGCACAGCTTCCAGGCTCCTGCTCGGCTCAATCCATGTGCTGCCGGTGGACACTCGTGTTCACCAACATGGTAAGAGACCACTCCACAAGCTATAAACAAGATAGGTGCATCCTCATCACCTGCTGAATGGGACTTTATTACAGTTCAGTATGCAGAAAGCCTGAGGCCACCCTTACATACAGCAGAGGGGAAGGCAGGAGCGGGAGCTGCACATGTAAAGTGGTGGGACCCTGATAACATTATTGGATTACAGGCTTTGACAAGCAGGGGGGGGAAAAAGATACTGAGAAAGAAGAGAGGAGACAAGTAGCTCATATTAAAGGAAAAGAAGATACATTCATTCATTCTTCATATGCAGCTTGCCGATATTAATCAGCATTTTTCTCTTCAT